>JADLZL010004626.1:0-114369 GCA_015844335.1 Chrysopogon serrulatus | reverse complement strand
TGCAGATTGGCGTGCAGATCGAGCCGGTGGTCGACGCCCTTGCCAGCAGCAAGACCAGCATGCGCCGCCCCAAGCTCACCGCGCCGTCGTCCGAGACCGAAACTCCCAGCCTCGTCGCGCGTCTCATGGGCATCTACGGCCTGCCTGACCAGCGCAGCCCTCGCCGTCGCCATGGAAGACAAGCTGTTGCCGTGGCTCAACAAACTGCAAAGCCGGCGGTGGCCCAAAGCCAAGCACCGAGCCTCAGAGCCCCAGGGTGGCCCCTCCGCGGCCGCCGCCACCGCCGCCGCTGGACGCGCCCACCCGAGCGAGGAAACCGGACGGGTGCGACCGTGCGAGCGCTTCATTCGCCACGCGGATAAAGAAGCCCGCGGCGTGCCTGGCGTCCGCGCGGACGGAGACGACGTCTTCGTCAACGACGGACTGCTGCTGGGTTGGGTTGTCTCAGTTTCAGGCCACCTAAACTAACCGCCACCGAACCACCCCAACAGGGAAGGCGTTTGTTGGGCGCCATCTCAGCCACCCTGCTGACTCGCGAGTCGCGTCCCTAGCTTTTCTTGCGTACACATGGCACACGATGGCCAGGTGAATACTGATGACTGATGTGATGAGAGTACCCACCCCTGTTGGTTTAGCTACCCCCAAATCTAGCTGGCTGACTTAGTGACTGACTGATTAGATGTTACTACTATAGTCTATAAACCACAACCACCGTTAGACGACCAAACACCTGCACTCGCACACTCCCTCAGTCTCCCTCGCTCTCCCATATCAAAACATGCGTGCCACGGCAAGGAAATCCGATCGGCAACAGTTCATCCATCCTCCAGCCAGCCGTCTCTCTGTCAGCCTCCTTGCTCCTATTTCCATGGAGACCTCGACCTCGACCTCGATCTCGGACTAGCAGCAGCAACAGCTAGTACGTAGGAGACTCATCCGGTCACCTACCTACTCCCACCGTTGTCTGAATATAAAACAAGCTAGCTCACACACAGGCCTGCTGCTTCCTTCAGTACCCTGCCTGCAAAAGGAGAGTGTCCAGAACGAAGCATGGGTCGGGCGGCGGCGGCGATGGCCGCCGTGGCGTTGGTGCTCTGCGTGGCCACCGCGGCGACGGGAGTGAGAGCGGAGGTGGTGGACGAGTTCGGCAGCGGGGCGTCCTTCGTCTTCGGCGACTCGCTAGTGGACGCCGGCAACAACAACTACCTCCCGACGCTGTCGCGCGCCAACATGACGCCCAACGGCATCGACTTCGCGGCGTCGGGCGGGATGCCGACGGGGCGGTTCACGAACGGGCGGACGATCGCGGACATCATCGGCGAGATGCTGGGGCAGGCGGACTACTCGCCGCCGTTCCTGGCGCCCAACACGACGGGCGGCGCGATCCTGAACGGCGTCAACTACGCGTCGGGCGGCGGCGGGATCCTGAACGCGACGGGGAAGGTGTTCGTGAACCGGATCGGGATGGACGTGCAGGTGGACTACTTCAACGTCACGAGGCGGCAGCTGGACGCGCTGCTGGGCCCGGATAGGGCCAGGGAGTTCCTGCGGAAGAAGGCCATCTTCTCCGTCACCGTCGGGTCCAACGACTTCCTCAACAACTACCTCATGCCCGTGCTGTCCACGGGGACGAGGATCCGTGAGTCGCCGGATGCCTTCATCGACGACCTCATCTTCCACCTCCGGGACCAGCTCACGGTAAGTGGCAGGAGTATGATATGATGCCAGCAGCAGCAATGGCCATGGCCGCCTTCATTAACGCTAGCTTGGGTTGCTTGCATGGATTCCTTGCATCGCAGAGGATGTACACGCTGGACGCGCGCAAGTTCGTGGTGGCGAACGTGGGCCCGCTGGGGTGCATCCCGTACCAGAAGACCATCAACCGGGTGGGGGAGGACGAGTGCGTGAAGCTGCCCAACCAGCTGGCGGCGCAGTACAACGCCCGGCTCAGGGACCTCATCATCGAGCTCAACGGCGGCGACCTCCCCGGCGCCAGGTTCTGCCTCGCCAACGTCTACGACCTCGTCATGGAGCTCATCACAAACTACCCAAAATACGGTGGGTCAGCTAGTAGCTGTGACCTTAATTTGAGCATGCATTATTTTATTTCAGCATGCATATGGATCGGATGAACTGAATGAATCCATCATCTCTTGCTCCTCCTGCTGCTGCTGCTGCTGCAGGGTTCGAGACGGCCAGCGTGGCGTGCTGCGGCAACGGCGGGTCGTACGACGGGCTGGTGCCGTGCGGGCCGACGACGAGCCTGTGCGACACCCGGGACAAGCACGTGTTCTGGGACCCCTACCACCCCAGCGAGGCCGCCAACGTGCTGCTCGCCAAGTACATCGTCGACGGAGACAGCAAGTACATCTCGCCCATGAACCTCAGGAAGCTCTACTCCCTCTAGGCGTGTGTGCATGTCCGGCACCGGCGCCGGCACCTCGCTCGCCGCTGACCACCATTTCATTTAATTGGCCGCCGATCGACGTCGAGCCAGCTGTTGTGTGCAGTGTGCAATGCAACTGTTGTGTGCACTGGTATACTGTTTGATCTTGGAGAAGCGCTCAACATACTGCATATGACCTGTAATTTTTTTGGGTGTGAGGAAATTAATTTAGCGTGTAATTTCCAGTGTATTTATTTTGTATTGTATAGCCAAACTAAAGTTTGCTTTCAAAGACATCGAATTCAAAAAAAAGACATCGAAGGGCATAATACAAGTTTAATTGAAGTTGAAGAAATTGAAAAAACCAATCAAACGATCTGCAGGAGACATAAACCAAACTTTCACAATATTATGATGCAAGAATCAAATCCCCCCGAAGATTTCACAAATATTATGATGCAGAATCAGTTGAAATTAACCGAAATGAACAGAGCCTAAATCGGCCCCACGCTAAAAATGAACGTACGGCCCATTAAGTTGAGCCCAATTACCAAAATCACACGAACCCAATTAAACTCACAGCCCAACTCCGCTCCTCGCCCTCGGCTGACTTCGGTTCGGATTTGACCAGTTTCTCCCCTCCGGCCGCCGCACGGAGCAGAAGCCATGCAGGCCGCCGCGCGCCGCCTCCTCCTCGCGTCCCCGGTGGTCTCGGGGATCCCCGGAATACTCTCCGAACAGATCTCAGGGCGCGCATCCTGCGCCGAGGGCGTCCTCCTTCACCGTCTCGATGGCGCCCCTGCCTCACCGTCCTCTCCGCACGACGCCAGGGGCTTCTCCTCCTCCTGCTTCGCCTCCCGGTCGCGCTGTGAGCTCCCTTATCTCATACCTATCAAATGTGCGCTCTGCGCCTTGCTTCCCAGTGCGCTGCTCGCTGGTCTGCCTGGCGCTGCATTTCGTCAAACTGGTGGTGGGCGCTCGGAGTGGCAAACCCACCGTACGGTCTCGAATGTTGAAGGCCTCTCGCTTTCGCTTGGATTTCATTTTTCATGTTCTGACTGGAAATGGTAATGGTTTTGAGCGGCGGAGATGTTTGGCAGGGCATCATTCTGTCGACCTTGTGGCTAGCGCTTGTGACTATGTGATAGTTTTAGATGCGTGTGATCCATTAGTAGGTTCCTTGGGGATTAGCTTATGTGTTTGTGTTTTATTACAAGAAGTCGGGTTTGACGAGAG
The DNA here is from genome assembly GCA_015844335.1 of Chrysopogon serrulatus. Lineage (NCBI taxonomy): Eukaryota > Viridiplantae > Streptophyta > Magnoliopsida > Poales > Poaceae > Chrysopogon > Chrysopogon serrulatus. Next base: position 110,747 of record JADLZL010004626.1, on the reverse strand, counting down.
ACAAGTTTGTGCATGGAATGAGCATGAGTCAGCTGTTGCCTTATTGCACTCTAATTTGCTTCATTTTGTACTGATATATGCTTCTGTCCCATCACTTCTAACAATCTCTGGCCTCTTGTTCATCTTGAACATTTTTGCTTGCTTTGGATTATATTGAAATTTCCGTAAAGAAAAGAGGGTGTTTTTTCAAACACTGCAAAGCATCTGAACTAGCGGAGCCTTAAGTGACTTTAGCTATTTGCAGTGAAATGTTTGAGTAATGACCAATTTTTTGCTCCATCATTGATTAGATTATTTTTTATTGATTAATCCATGCTGACTAATTAATTTTTATTAATTTAGGTAACCTCCTATCTCCGGCCATCGCTTCTCAATGGTTGTGTGAGAAATCAGTACACTATCACATGACAACAGCACACTTCTCAACGGAAGCAAGTGAAATGGACCACCCTACAGGTTATCTATTAACTTATTCATTTTATGCAAAGAAGGTCCACTATCGAGATAAGTAGCAGCTTTTCCATACCATTGCTAAGTTAGCAACAAAAGGATCCATTGCATAAGAATTATCTAACTAGTAACCATTTGCTAACTGGACATTTCGATGTAGACTCATCAATCTACTTTACCATCTTGCTGGTTATCTTTGTAATATCATTGAATCAAGATTTTCTTATGCAGTAACATTATTGTAATCCAGAAAATGTAGATTTGTTTTTTTACCCTAATGCTAATTGAAGTATATGTATGATCTGCTAATTTGCCTCATGAAGATCCATGAAGTGACATTCTGTTTTTGTTTCTAGATGCTTTTATTTGTGTGAAGTTACATTGTTGCAGCTAAATCCAACAAAATACAGAGTTATTAAGTCTTTGAGATATTCGGTTGAATTTCATTATGTATTTCTTTTCATTTGCATTTTTCTGCATGCTTTCTATAATTATTCATAAAATGGATTTCCTGAAGTTCGATACTACCATTTGTCCATGTCATGGTTCACCACAGAAGCTGTAGAGGAGATGTACCAGAAAATGTTGAAATCTGTTGAAGCTGAGACCATGCCTCCAAATGCCTGGTTGTGGTCGATGATCGATAGCTGCTCCAATAAGGAGGACATCAAACTTCTTTTTCAAATTTTGCAGAAACTCAGAGTATTTGTAAGTCTCCTTCATATTCGTCACATGTAAAATGGTTCATTGTATATTTTGTGTACCAAGTTACAGTACCATTATGAGTGCATATGCGAACTTGTTGGTATCATCATCACTCTTGTGGTGACAGCTACAAATATCAAATCTTGATCCCTAGAGTTATTTTCTTTATTTTATTTTCAAAGAAGTATTCAGTTGAGTTAACAGAATTTCTGTTACATTTAGCCGTATTGATAAATTTGAATACGCGTATGGAATAAGGGTATGTGGTCTGGAATTGTGATATTAATTGAATTATCAAGAACCTTATAGATTGATGATGCAGAATAAGAAAGATAAACGGTATATGCCTGTCCTTTTATTCCTTGTACTTAGGACTTAGTAGTTTTCTTTCAATGTATTTGTTGTTCTCTGGAGTATGGACATAGATGAGCAACTATGTTCTTCTCTCCTAAATTTTGTTCTGTTACTATAAGCTATCCTAAATTGACACTTATTATTGATCCAGAGACTATCAAATCTTCGCATCAGCGCAAACTTCAATGAACATCTCTGCAGGAAAGTAACTGAGGCTTGTGCTCGTGTAGGCGCCATCGACTATGGTACAATCCCTTTTAAATACCAACAAGATTTTTTATCTCATACAAGCTGAGTGCATATTTCCATTTTTTTAACCATTTTTGTTGGATCTGGTTTCTAATGGATTTTCTATGTAGAGCTTTAGGGTTTCCTGAGAGAAACTTGTGCCTTGCATCTTAATGAAAAGAATACTGCATCTATTTTTTTTTTTTTTCTGATAATGATGTGTTATACTGAAGACATTGCTTTTTCTCATAATCTTTGCGTGAGTTATCAAGTTCATTTTTTAAGATAAGGTTGAAATGCTAAAGGGTATATGACATCTATTCTGGTTCATAAAGGCATTAACTTTGATGTCGTGTCACTTTTTAGTGTGTATTCTATAATAGTTATTACCTTTATGCCAGTGTCTCGCTAAACCATGACAAAATTAATTCAGTTTGACTAAGGTAATGTGATGAATGCAGGGTTGAAGGCTTTATGGAAGCATAATGTTTATGGAATAACACCAACTATTGGTTCTGCTCATTATCTACTGGTATTCTGTTCAAGAAAAAAAAGTCTTCTGGTATCCATTTTTCCTAGTTACTTGGTTATGATTTTCTCCTTTTGCAGCAACATGCTAAAGAGCAAAATGACACCAAATTAATGGAAGACGTAATTCATGTACTATTGAGAAATTTCTTACCACTGCAACCAGGCACAGCTGATATAGTCTTCAGGTATGTTATTGTCTGTTCTCAGTTATTATTTTAACAATGTTTACTATAGTTTTCATTTGTTGTTTTCATATTACTGTATATCATGACCTAGCCTCTCTAAAATTGATTTCAATGTTTCATTGCATCATATTAGCCCTATCTTTTTGCAATATAGTTCAGATTCACATTAGCCTTGTAATAAAATAAATTCTCGAAATGTTATTATGCCACTATTAATTAGGAATCTTAATAAGTCGACATGTCCATGATATGTCTAATTAGTAATTATGTGAATTTAGCAGAAACTGTAACCTCGAGAATTTGTGATGGTTGATTTGTATTTTATTTTTCCTTGACTCGTTCTTTCCATTCAAGATTTCATGCTCCCTTTTCAATTATTGATCTCATGGATTTATATTGTTTTGTGCAGCATCTGCTATAATGCTGATAGATGGGATCTACTCTCAAAATACGCGGAGAGATTTATTAAGGCAGGTGTCAAACTGCACCGTGCTGCATTTGACATTTGGATGGACTTTGCTGCCAAAGTTGGTAAGCAGTTTGATTCTTCTTACTGATCTCAGCTAGATATGACAGCCGACCTAAACCTAAAACCAGCATTGGTTGTGCATTGCCATTGCAACTGCAGGCAAAATAGTTTATGGATGAACTGAACATCTTTCATTGCACGTTTCAAGTGGTATGGGTTTGGACCAAGGGCAGTTACTTAGTTACCTTACCTGCATGGTGAAATCACGAGGGATTGCGATGTTTGTTAATTTTATTTATGGCACAGTAGTTTTATTTTGGGTAATTAAATCTTAGTTTCCCTATAACATTGTTGTTAATGTATAAACCATGCTTCTGCAGGGGATTCTCAATCTATTTGGAACATTAATAGTCTAAGAGGCAGGTCTGTCAAACATTATACTCTTGCATCAGGTTTTGCATGTGCGAAGGTAATTGTTACTAGAATGGACATTATTACACAAGAAGCAATAAATTACTGTATTTCTTCCTTTTGTTTTATTTTATTCAAATTGAACTAACCAATGTAAATCTTTTCTTCAATGTGCCATGTTAAGTTGCAATAGTACATTAAGTGGTTCTGTAGATATCGTACTAATTCATGATCCGTAGTCTGTAGTTAGCACTTTTGCCTTTTTGTGGAACATAACTACATAGGTACTGTTGGTGATTTGTTCAGTTCGTGTCCACTGCTTCAGATTTCTGTTCTCAGGCTTGTTATTTGTATTGTTGCCAGGGGTCTCTGCTTGATCGGAAGCCAGAAAATGCTGCTGCCATGATTAAACTCCTTTACAAGGTTTGTCACAGGGTTATTATTACCATCAGACCTATTACTAAAATACTGGATTTGTTCCATGCCAGCGGCATATTCAAATATATTTCTTGATAGCAGATGTTTTTTTTTTTTCCTTGCTCTGAATATCCTGCTGCACCTATGCTGGCCATACTGCTTAAGCATTTCAAACTCAAGCTATTTTTTTTTTTTTGGCATTTTGAATGTTAAATAATATATTTCACTATTTTATAGAGTCTTTAAGCTAAAATAGTTTGATAGAGATGATTTTTACATATAAAACCTTGAATTGGCGTATTCACCTGATGAGTATATTGTTGGGCGCAGCATTTGCCTGATCAGAAGAAACCATTTGTGAAAGATGAACTCGAGAAACTTATTGCTGAATGGCCTACGGAGGTGGTAAAAAGGCAGAAGAAAGATAAGAGGAAGGTGAGTGCCTTTTTCACTTTCTCCTTGTGACACTATGTCTTGGTACTAAATTGGCTGGGGAGTGCCTTTTTCACTATTTATTATGTTTAGCAACTCTTGCTGCTTTTCAACACTGCCGAGCACTCCGTGTTCCCCGTATTCTGTTTGTTATATACAAACCTGTCTAGTAAAAACAAAACATCTCTGCATCTCTCAGGTGTTGGAGGAAGCTTTGATCAAGGACATCCCTACGATGGTCGATTGCCTGACAAAGTCTGGCCTCGACATCCCTGTGGATATGGACAAGCTCGCCAGCCCGCAACTCCAAGTGGCGTAGCAAAAGAAGACGCACGGCTCGCCAGATGAGGTTACAACTGGAACATATATTTTGAGTCTCGAGGAACAGCATGCATTTTCACACTGATGCAGGCAGGCAGGCAGCACAGCGCGGATTGAGCGTGCAGCCATTTAGATCACATTTGTTTTGATTGGTAAGTGTAGCTGTAGCGCTCGCTCAGCTTCTGGAGTGGAGAGTAACATGTGTATGCGCGTGGTGCGTCCTAGTTGGCGCGCCTGTTTCTGTTGTGCGTTGGCCGTTGAGGATTTGTGATAGATAATAGCATGTTTTTATTTGTGTTTAAGAAGGAAATGCCGCCGTTATCCTGGCATGGTGTTGCTGCCGAACTGATTGTTTTGAATTTGTACGTTCTAATCAAACAACAATACATACTTGAGGTGATATTCAATAGTGCAGTTGCCACGGTTGCGCTTGTAGTAGAACCAAACCGTAAAGCCTGTGCAGTCTAGTGCTACGGTTGCGCGTTGGCACTCAGACCTGAGTTGTGGTGTGACCTCCCTCCGAGAGAAGCGCAGGCAGGGGCGACGAGCATGAAGGGAACTGATTGCTTTGAGTTGTGACCAACTGTCGATGAACGAACGCCCGGCCCAACAGTTCTCTTACAAAGTTCCACCGGCCTATTGTAACTTTGTAAGTGCACGTTTGGATCCTATTAAAGATTATGATAATCAATCAGCTAAAATTATTCTTTTTTCTTAAATACACAAGAGTTGTGCATCATCTGTATCAAGTGGGAGTTTTACACGTTTTGCTGATGCGCTAAGGGGGTAGTAGATATCATAGTTATGCGCTTGCCCTCCCTAGCCGGAATCACTTAGGCGATTACTCATGCATTAGGCAACCTATAAACTGTCGCCCCGGCTGCGAGCCTGCGACCTATTCGCTGGTGATGCACTTGATGGTGGACATCACTTGCAATACTTTAGAGAAGACGCTGTGGAAGCACCTTGCGTTACACTCCTTCCACCGCTCCCAAGAATCTCAGGCGACGAGCATGAAAGAGGGAGTCTGCGCCCTTTCTCTGGTCGCCATTCCGGCGTCTTGGTCACGAGCTCCAACATTGCGGGATCGAATCCTCTCCGATCCGAGAGGCATTTGCCCCGAGCGCTGTTGAGCGCAACAGCGCCGTCAAGATGCTCCACCATATTTACTTAGAAAAGCTGCAAGAGGCGACTATGTGATCGTTTGTTTCAGGCAATCAGCTAAAATTATTTAATTGAGATGAAAAACTACTATATAATAGGGATAATAGATGATAGTTAATTACTCTCCCGACCTAAAAGGAAAATATAATTCTTGGTTACTCACGAGTCAAAAATTTTGAATGTAATTCTCACGTGACCAAATGAGTCAGAAATTGACCAAATTGTCCTAACCTTTTCATTTCATGTGTCCTTTGCAACGAAGCACTGTGTAACTGTCATACTAGTATTCCCGTACAGATCTGAGCGAGCTTCCCTGGTCCAGGAGACGTGGCGTGTAATCCATACAGCTCAGACGGTGACGGAAGCCTTGGCAGCTACTCATGGGGTCTTCGACTAGCTCCAGGACCAAGTGGACAGCAGGGCCGACCCGACTTCGTGTGGCCCCAACGAATTCGCCCCCAAAACGGCGTCCTGCCGGAAGAAGGGCCTCCTTGATTTGCAACTGAACTTTGTCATGCCCAAAATTTGACAAGCAAAAATTAGACAACAAAAATTGATACAGATTTGGCAAGCCAAATATAAGTAGTTAAGTTCTGGTAGCAAACCAAATGACACCCAAAATCATGGCTTTCCAAATCTTTGGCTTGACAGCACAGATTACATCATTTCTAGCATAGAACTTGTTAACTATCAGGTCTGGCCCAGGGAATATAACAGAGGAAAGCATTTGAATTTTGCGCCACTTTTGATTCTGTTTGAAGATCTTGTAGACGGAACAAAGGAAAACTGATGTAACTTACTGACAAAATAGCAGGTAAAAACATATTCAATTGATTGGAAGTAATCTATGTAGAGTGATGACTTGCTAAGTTGACCTAACAGTTCCATTCCTCACTCAAATTAATTAATCTAACATGACATGTTGCTGCTTGTAAGAATGGAAAAGAGAACCTAATGTACATAATTGACTAATCCAGCTCCCTCTCCAGCCTATACATTGACCGATGTTCGGAAGAAAAAAATCCGTACATGAATGGATCCGAGAAAAAGAAAACAATTCATTGTTGTAGCTCTTGATTCCGAATCAGATATCCGGTTTGTTGGAACCACTGCGAAGTATCTTTTTTGGGGGTATTGAAGACTTGATTTGCACCAAGCATGACATGATGTATCATCTAGCACGGGCGGTTGCTGGTTGTTTTGAGGAGCGGCCAGACTTGTGTTTCCGCTTCTGGTTGCCAGCTGCAGAGTCTGCCAATGGTCCGGACCAGGTTGGCACTGCGCTTTTATCGTAAGGAAATACAGTGCTGAAGGAAGAAGGGTCCGGGGGCTCAAATGAAGGTTCCATGTGATTCGAACAGCCCAAGGGAAATCCAAGTGCACCATCCTGGTGCGGCGGAGGGAACTTTTCACTTTTGCTCTTCGCATTTGCATGAGTTATTAACCTTCTTTTCTGTAGAGAAGAGAAAAGGAAAAAAAAAAATGTGTTAGCCAAGAGACTAAATTTGGCACCCTTCCAGATACTACGCAACACAGTATATGCAAACAAGTTCATGCCAATGAACTGCTAAGTAACTCAAATAAATAAGGAATTAACATACATCAATATTTGCTTGCAGTTCAGCGTTTGCCTCTGGAGCTGGAACAGCCCTAGGCCGATCACGTGTCCTTGTCTTCCTTGTTCCATCTCCATTAGCTCTACCACCAGCAGCCCTTAAGCTGTTGTCCATCCAAAAAATAAGCCAGTCAGCCAAAGAGCAACCAGATAAAGTGTAGTAAGACAATTGCATCTAACAAGGACAATATACAGCAGAAAGAAGGGAGACAAATTGTTTCATGACTCATCATGATGTGTAACCAGTATTCCATGATGATGTCTAAACATTATTCTCAACAAGTTCCCAGAAATCCTGGAATCTTGGCACGACAGCCAAGACTCACACTTTAGTATACTCCTAGATCAGTACATGTCCTAGCAGTGGGCCAAAGTTACTTTTGAGACAAGAAAGAAAATTCGTAAGCTGAACACATTTTTGTCATGTTTTGTCTTCCCCTCATCAGCATGAGCACTGTTGCCACAAGTTTTGTCACACATGGAAGATGTGGATTTAGGCAACATCACTGCGCATTGTTTTGTATAGATGACAATATAGAGCATCCAGAACAACAAATGCAAAACATAGATAGAAATTTCTGAGTGTTAGGGCAACAAACCGTCTAGCTTCTTCGTCTCTTCGTTTCGCATCCATCTCTTTGCTTGGCGGGTATTGGGGCAGACTTGATGGTTCACACGCATAAGGCTCTGTTGTGAAGAACTGCATGTATAGTCAATATAAGGGTCTCGCTTTTGAAAAGAATTTTCAAAAACGCATAGCACAATATATAAATTAATGACATAAATTCAAATAAGACCAGTAATAATGTATTTAGAAGAAAATAACAGTTGGACTCAAGTACCAAGGGGCCTTCATAAGTCTGAACTAAATTTTAAAGGACCAAGGTGGTTTAACTACATAGAAATATCTTGATCAATACATAGGTAACAATTTTAAGTTGCTATGGCTACAAGTCATTATACTTATTGTTGCCCTCTAGAAATCTGGAAACCATGATCACCTTTTTTCAAGGACTAACATAAGAGTAATGACCTGTTAACTAGCTTGTCTATAATCCATTCCAAAATTCGATTTGAGAAACCAAAGTGGTCAACAAGTCATATACTTCTGTACATAAAAATTAAAACTATCGATAACAACATGAAAATCAGAAAAAAGAACATTTTTTCAAGGACAAACATGGAGCATTGACCTGGTAACTAGCTACCATTTAATCTCTTCGGTAAATCATTTTGAGAAACCAAAGTGGTTATTACTGTCAACCTTTGGGTGCTAATATTCCTGGTGAACTAGTATGCCGTCATCAATGAAATCAGGGAAGGTAATTAATCCATAAAGCAAAGTCGGTGTTTTCTTTGGTAAAGAAAATAAGAACAGAATGATAACTCAGACAACTTACATCACTGTTTAATGCAGAAGTTGCTGTTAACCGATCAGCTGGATCAATTGCAAGTAGTGTCTCGATCAGTCGAAGTGCTGTTTGAGGGAAATCTTTGAATGTATCCGCTATTCGCCTTTTGTATGGTTGTTGAGGCTTAAATATAGTTGCATGAGGCAACTTTGATTTTTTCCAATATTCTTCCGTTGGAGAGCCGCATAGCTTAAAAATTTTATGCAGCTGTTCCACCTGAAAGACAGACACCCAATAAAAAAAAAAAAGGAAATATCATGGAAAGCAATGAATGAAAATAAAAATTATGACTGAACATATGGCCATCACTAAACTGTCTGATTTTTTTTTAAAAAAAAAAACAGTCGCATTTCCAATTTATTTCATTGAATTGTTTGGTGTGAACAATAATTCAGCATCAGAGCTCTGAAGAGGCATGTGATTCAGGGTCTACTATATAATAAAGGTGGCAAGAGACACTAAGCAGATAAAAATTTTCAGATGATTGATATGTTCTTTATTCCGATGAATCAGGTACAGTACAGGTCTGCATTGACAAAAAAGTACATCTGTAGTAAAACTATTAACCCTGATGAAAACATGTCCTTTTTAATCATCAGAAAGGTCATTTTTTATATGATTTTGCTCAAAAAATGAAATATCATTTTCATCAACAATGACATTTTGTATGACACCCAGAGTTCGAATAGGTTAAGCTATTGCTCAATTATCTAGCAAGATAGCAAAACAAATATAGTTTGGGTAAAAAATTGAAAATTCGAAGGTTTGCCTCCACATGAGAAGAAGTGCAGTGCTGCAGCTGGATCACAACTAAATAAAACACACTACGCGATTCCCATTGGTAACGAAAATTTCACAGCCTTGGTAAACAGTATCCTTAAATGGCAAGTGCTGATAGCCAGATGGTATTTCAGGGACAATATAATGCAACAGTCAAGCATTCTGCAGCTAACCTCAGTCCGTCCAGGCATAATAGGCTTTCCAGCCAGCAATTCAGCCAGTATGCATCCTGCACTCCACAAGTCGATGCCAACTCCATAATCCGTTGCACCCAGCAGCAACTCTGGAGGGCGATACCAGAGTGTCACCACCCGACTCGTCATTGGCTGTTTATGGTTGGGGTCGAAGAAGGACGCCAGACCGAAATCACCGATCTTCAGCACGCCGTTGTTGTCCAAAAGCAGATTTGACCCCTTTATGTCACGATGTAGCACTCCCCGGTTGTGGCAGTGCTCGAGCCCTGACAACAGCTGATGCACATAGCACTTGACCTGCCCCCATATAAACACCTCAATCAGTCACATTTCACATAATTGAGGCGCGATGCTGTGTCAGGCTGTCAGCGGAATGGGATCTTGACCTGGGGCAGCGTAAACTTGATGTCGGGGCTGGCAGCGAGGCCGGCGAGGTCGTGGACCATGTAGTCGAAGACGAGGTAGAGGCTGCAGGACATCCGGGAGGTGACGAGCCCGTCGAGCTTGATGACATTGGGGTGGTCGAGGCGGCGCAGGATGAGGATCTCGCGCGCCATGAAGCGCACGCTCTCGGGCTCCAGGTTGTCGAAGCGCACCTTCTTGAGCGCCACGATCTTGCCGCTGAGCGAGTCCCGCGCCTTGTACACATTGCTGTACGTGCCCTGGCCGATCTGAGAGAGGGAGAGGGTGAGGGGGAGAAAAAAAAAGACGCAATTTTTTCACCTCGGCGTTCGCGCTGCACGGATCACGGAGCTAGGGAGGCGGAGGAAAGGGCGCACCTTGTCGATCTTCTCGAAGGAGTCGGCGCGGCGAGGGGTCCAGCCATCGATGGCCTCGCCGGCGACGGCGGAGAGCCAGGCGGGCCAGCCGGCGGCGACCTGCTCGCCGCGCGCCTTGTTGGCGAAGCTGCCGCCCAGGCGCACCTCGGCATGCGCCGCCGCCGCGGCGGCGGCGGTGGAGCGCGACGACCGCGACCGCCGCTCCCGCTTGACCTTCTCGGGCTTCTCGGCCGCCTGCTGCTCCGGCGCCGCGGCGTCGGCCGGCGGCGCGGTGGTGGCGGCGGTGGCGTCGGAGGAAGCGACCCCCTCCTGGTGCGGCTGGGAGGCCGCGGGCTGGTCCCGGCGGCGGGACGAGGTGGCGGCGGGCGCGGGGCTGGAGGTGGTGGGGCGGCCGTGCACGCAGCCCATGGCCGGCCGTCGGGCGTCGGTCACCCGCGGCGGGGCATGGGCATGGGTCGGGCGGAGCGCGCGTAGCTTCGGCGCAGGAGGTCGGTCCGGCCGCGATCCGGAGGCGGCGGCGCGGGGGGGGGAGGCGGGCGGGTGGGAAGCGGAAGGCGGGGTTGGAGGTGGTGGTGGTGGGGGGGCGAGTAAAGTAAAAGCTTGGGCGAGTGAGGGAACGGCACGGGCACGGAGGACGGGGCTGGTGGCCAGTGGCTCAGTGGAACGGAACGGAACGGGACGGTACGCTTTGACTCTGACGGGTCTGCACCACATGCTGTCCTCTTCCTCTTCGATGGACAAATTCAGCAGGGACAGGAGGGTAATTTACTACAGTAGTAGGATCAGAAACTGAAAATTGACTTATGGGACCTGCTATTTTTTTAGGTGGTGGAATTTTCAAACAATATTCTAAACAGCTAACTAATAAAATTAAAATAGTCTATAAGAAAATTTATATTTTTTATAACTAAACAATGATGACTGAATAACTAAAATAGAAGTGCAAATTTATGTGTTCTTACTATTTTATTATTCACAAACCGAAGCGTGGTAGTACTTTTTTGTAATATAAGGTGCTAGGGGAGAGTCCCACCATATTTAGTTACAATCTCGAGACCGTCAACTGTTATATATCACCTCCGCTCGGTAATTACAAAGCTCTGACTATCAAGGTTTTTCTTTATGCTTGAGTATTCGAGGCTAGAGGGAGCATAAACATTTGATGATAAACAAATTCAAAGTTAAAAATAATAGTCTTATTAGGCTAATTCAGCATCTAGGAAAACAGTGTTATTTTTCTATGATGATGTCTTGTTTATCCAGAGGAAGTGATGATTTGTTTTGTTAGCTTTTGTGCATGCTTCTTTTTTTTCTTTTCTTTCCATATACTAGTATGCATGTTGGGCTCTTGAGAGGTGTTTTCTTTATAAAATAATAGTCTTTTTATTTATGCTAATTCAGCATCTACCGGTAATTTTAATAAATAATAAATATCATTTTCTATGTATCATAATTTTGTTTCATCCAGAGAGATCTTTGGATTTGTTTTTTTAACAAAATTATTTGGAGATATAAATATTATACGTTTTTTTCTATATACTACTAGTATGCATGTTGGGTATTCCACTTGAGAAATAAAAAGGGACGGATATATTTCCCTAGGGATGCGACCACAGCCATGAAAAGAATAAAAGCTGATGGGCACATGCGGGCACTGGAGGGTCCTTGGGGGTTTTGTCTCGTGGGGAAGGAGACACAGCAGACAGCCACAGCAGGGTGCCTATAATGCATTATGCATGCATGGGATTATCAAACTGCAAAGGGAATAAACAAAAGGGAGGGCAATCACAAGCAGGGTTTATATGTATCCTGTATGTGCTTAAGCACATGGCCCCTCCTTTTCAACAGAAGTTTTGGCTCAACGATGCCTTTTTCCACGTTAATTAAGGAATTTTGCCATCATTTCTTGGTGAATCATGGAGGACAGGAGAGCTCAAAGCCTGAAAGGCAGTGCTAATCCCCCTTTGACACGCAACAGTCGCTCTCATGACAATATGTTTATTGACGGCAACGAAAGAGGATGCGAATTGACTGAACAACAACATCAACAGCAAAATAAAAATTCATGTTAGTACTAACACCGTGTGCCTATTTGCCAGAAAGGTCCAAGAGAAAACGACGAGCAGCAGCAACCCACCATGGTCATGTTGCTTGCTTTCCCCTTTCTTTCAGTCAGTATCCATCCATCCATCATCTCTGAAACTTTGTCATGGGTGAATCCCGAGGGGAGGAGGAGAGCCGGAGAGGGAGGGGAGATGCCTTGGAAGAGACGGACATGTCTGCACTGCACACCGGCAACTTGGGGGTGCTCGGCGATTGGAGCACGGGGCCCCTCCATGACGGGGGACACCACCCATTCGTCCGCTGGGCTGCTGGCTGGCTGGCTGCTCGTCGCCCCGTATACTTGGATTTGCAGAGGACGGACGTATACAGGTACTGCTGCATGCAAACCGTTGCATTGCATAACTGCATTGGATTTGCAGAGGACGGAGGTACTCCGTCCTATGGACTTTATCGTTGGAAAACCGGGTACACGGCGCCTGAATACACGGCGCCTGAATCCAAGGAATGGTCTGGCCCTGGCCCGGCCTAGATGCATGTGTCCGTGTTTTTTTTTTCCTCTTCTTTTCTGTAGAAGAAATGTCATGTTATAAATAGAGTATGCATGAATATCTTAATACTCCCTCTATTCTAAATTATAAGATATTTTAAGAATCTTGAAGAGTTAAATTTGTTTAAATTTGATCAAAATTATAGAAAAAAAACCACAATAATTTATGACATCACATAGATATACGATGAAGATATAACTAATGAAGAATCTAATGTTATTTAGTTGGTGTCATAAGTATTATATTTTATTATATATAAATTTGGTTAAACTTAAAAAAATTTTGACTCCTCAAAATTTTAAAATGCTTTATAATTTAGAATAGAGAGAGTAACATCTTTAAATCCTATGGGTTGAGAGTTAAGGCTAAAAAAACCGTAAGATCCAATGTTTAGATACTGAAGCATGGGGAAAGCACATGATTACGATGAGAGATGGTGATAAAAAGGGAACTTTATATAAGGTTCAACCTCTAGTAGAATTCCTCTGAACCATCCTATAGTAATCCGTAGGATTTGTAATAATGACTGAATTCTTTGTTTTAAATGGCTTCTTAGATATTTTTTCTATAAAATTCCAAAATGTCTATAATCCCTTCTTTACAAAGTTTTTAAGTTTTGATTAATAAAAAAAAATCTGGTTTTGGCCTCGTTTAGATTGCGAAAAAATTTCAACTTTGCAACTGTAGCATGTTTTATTTGTATATATGACAAATATTGTCTAATCGTGGACCAACTAGACTTAAAAGATTTGTCTCATGATGTACAATTAAATTGTATAATTAGTTATTTTTTACTTACATTTAATGCTCCATGCATGCGGGTTAAAATTTGATACGATGGAGAGGGGCCGAAGGGATCGATATTGTGCCGTGTCATCCTGCGTATCTGTGCATGATTGAAGATGGATTCGCTGGTATTAACAGCAGTATTAAATTTTCCAGACGCGGAGTAAGTGTGACTGATAGTGCTGTTCTTCGTCCTCTTCTCTCTCCCTTTCTCCATGCGTACGTATATTCTGTGGCATCTTCAGCCATTCTGCATGAGTACTTTGCCAAGCTACTTCAGTACAATAATAATATAGTGAACGGGGTGTGAACTACGAGTCCAGTGACTGGCATGTTGGTCCCACACGCACACGCACTCACAAACGTGGCGCGTGCTAGTATGCTGTTCGTCCTGCCTCTGACACAGTGACACTGCACCCAGCACCTTCCATTTGCAACCTGATTCTACGGTTGACCCTTCTTTTTTTCCTTTACCCCTGGGAATTTTCATTCATTTCCTTGAGCTTCCTTTCAGGCCAACTACTACAACGAAAGGTATCTCTCAAGACATGCTAACTGTTCTTGGCACGCACACATTGATGACAAGCACAGCAAGACAAAAAGATCAAAGGCCAAGGTTAGTTGTACTAGTAGACTGCATCATGGAGTAGTTGCAGTGCTCCAACTGCTAAGACTGTCTGCAGCGAAACACATCCGGTGCAAAGGCTTCGACGCCAGCTCGACGGGCGCCTGCAGCGGCGCCTGAAGCCTTTATACGAGGCCGCCATCTGCCAATCCCTACTTTTCCCGACGTCCGACGCGCGGGACGCGGCGCGTGGGGCCCGCCACCCACCACCGCGCTGAGAGAGAGAGGAGAGAGGAGGAGGCTATGCAAGATGCCGCCGCCGCCGCCGCCGTGGTTGGGGAGGAGGAGGAGGAGGAGGAGGAGGGAGAGGAGGAGGAGGCGGCCGGTCGGGCCACGCAAGTCCGCCGGACGCACGCGAGCACCGCCGCCCCCGGAGCTCCGCCGCCGCACAAGCGCTGGGCCAGGCCAAGGCCGTCAGGCCGGAGCCGGGGCGGCGGCGGCGGATAGTCTCTGCCGCCGCCCGGAGCCGGGCGGCGTGGTCGACGCGTTGCATTCCGCCGCTTTCATGCCGGGTGGCGGCGGCGCTTCACGCGCCGCCGCCGAGCCGGTGGCGGCGGTGCTCCACGCCCGCGCCTTCGCCCGTGGCGGGCCGGGTGGCGTGGCGTTTCCGCGCTTCGCGCCCGCCTCGCCGCGCCCGCCTTGGCCGGTGGCGGCGCTGCTCGGCAGCGCCGCGCGCCCGGCCACCTGGCCGGTGGCGGCGCTGCTGGTGCGCCCGCGCCCGCCTCGCGCCGGGGGCGGTGGCGGCGCGCTGCTGCGCGCCCGCGCCCGCCGCCCACGGCCGGTGGCGGGGAGCTCCGCCCCAGGCGGCTCGATGAATGTGGGAGAGAGAGACGGGAGAGAGGGAGGGATGGATGAGGGAGAGAGAGACGGGAGAGGGAGGGATGGAGAAAGAAAAGGGAAGTAGTTTTATTATTAAAAAAAAATCTGTCAAGTGGGTTCCACAAAGGATAGAGTATGCTGTAGAGGATGGATGGATGCGGAAGAATTGGATATAGATGAGAGAATCTTGCTGACTAGGCAATATAGAGGAGAGAAATAGAGGACGATGAGTGCGGATAGCCTAAGAGTGAAAGATCTACTAGTATAAAGGTGCAGTAGACTATCATGGATTATTAGTATTTGCATTTGCATATGCTTGATGTCCCTGTTGACTTGACTGGATGATCCAGTCATCGAGCAAACTTTTTTAGTGTGTGGATCAGGTCCACATCTGATTAGATAGGTTGAACTTACAAGTACATCAGATTGAAGTTGACCATTACTACTTTATAATTCTCCATGGGGCCGGGTCTCTGATTTTGCATCATGCATGCTTTATTATGGGGCATCAGAGATAATGCAATAAATCATGTAGTAGTAAGCATTATAACACAGTCCACCACCAAGTGTTGACCTTATTCATGATTGGATTTCATACACCAAGATATACACATCGCGACACATTTAAGACTGTCTGCGGTCACACATACTTCATCTCTCTCCCTTATTAAGTGTCAGTATTATATTCGTGCCGATCAAATTCTTAAGTAGCTTGTGTATGAAATATATATATATATATATATATATATATATATATATATGTCTCCATGCTCTTTTCGGCAGCAACCATTGACTGCTACATAGAAAGAGCACACTCTACAGGAATGTATATAGTTCGGTCTCAGCAACAGCTACTATAGAGACAACCCCCAAAAAAGCAGCTTATCAGGACCTTATTATAAAAATGTATTCAACGATCTATCTAACGATACTAATTATGTATTATAAATATTTCTAAAAAATATCTTTTGTAAATATATGTATCATAAATATTAATATTATATATATAGTTAAAATTGTACATGTTTAACTTCTCTGAAAGTGAGAACAACAGTTAAAAGGACACTGAGGTACCTCACATGCGATGAAATGCACCTTTCAAGTCCCAGCCAAGTCACATGGCTGACATTTCAAGTTCTTCCAAATTTAGGGAATGCACATTCATCACTCTTACTTTAACCTATGTTTTATAGTTGTTGCTTTAGCTTTTTAGTCTTAATTCAAACACACCTCACTACTTAGGACATGTACAGTCCACAAAACAGATTGATCGATGTCTAACTGCCTGTAAATTATTGAATGTTTCACGTATTCATGATCAAGTATGAATATGATTTTTATATGCCACTATGTTGCTTATTGGTACAAAACCGATCAAGCACAATAGATGAACATGATTGTCATATTATATAGAACCATCAATATAAATGATATATATACATCTCTATATTTATATCTATATGTATATGTATATGTATATCTATATCTATATCTATATTTTTTATAATCCTAAACCCAACTAGAGTTCAATCTTAATATACAAGATGCCCACCTCAGCACTCCACTATCAGATGCATTATAGCACACTAACACTCACAACATTTGTTGAGCACAACAATTTTCTAAAAAATACACTAAATAAATGTTCCACAAAATAAAATATAAATTGGATTCGAAGTGTAACATGTGTTTTATCCCTCTCAGCTTATATTTCTACCTGAAAGGAACCTAACAAAATTTGAATCATAACTTTTAGGTTTGGTTTCGATTTTATTTATATGAGTTTTGCTTTTATAAGTTCAATCCATTTGTGCATTTTTGGAAAAAAAAAGTGAAGAAGCTAATAAACCAATGTATTGGGAACTCTAAACTTTGTGTGAGTCCTAAGATCAATTTTCACTATTTATTTTTTTCTTGTATTTTTTTCAACAGGAACTCTCTATCTCGTTCTATTCTTTGTGATTTTTTTTCAACAGGAACACTGAGTTATCTCGTTCTATTCTTTGTGATTAGGCCCTTGCTGGAACAAATTAGATGAAATCAATGACGCATGGCAGCCGCAGTGCCGCAGCTGCGATGGCGCCAGTAGGACTCCGACGCACGTGCAGAATGGATCCACGGTTCTCACACAAGACATGACGAAGTTTTTTTTGTAGGTGTAGGGGCACGAACCAGGGGTCGTTCTTTCATGAGACGATGACCTTGGTATCAGGCATTCATACGTTAAATTTCTTTTTGCAATTTTTACAGCATGCAGACGATGCCGAAACAACTGTTGTAGGTACCTTTATTAAGGCGATTCAATCCTTACAAACTATGAACACTCAGTAGGAGGTAAACCGGTAGTACAATGAAGAACTATGACCAATCGAGTTTTGGTCATTGGATTGCTTGACGAAGCTACAAACGAGCGAGAGCACTTGTACTCTCTTTTTTAAAACAAAAATGCAATTCCATTACTCAGTGTCTGCATGCTCACTTGCTCAGCAATGAGTTATGATAGAATCATCGTCCATCGAGAACACACACCCTAGAGCAGCTAGATTATGCGCCTATATATTATTACAAGAACGTGGGACAATCCTTATTATTATAAGCTCAACACAAGACTTGCAAGCTCTAAGATCAATAGTGAAAATTTGGTGTTTAGAGTTCCATGGAGAAATCAATGCACAAAGGTAGGTTTAGAGTTCCATGGAGAAATCAATGCATATCCAGAGTTCAAGAAGCTAATAAACCAATGCAGTGAAGAAGCATAACTCTAAACTTTGTGTGAGTCCTAAGATCAATCTTCTAAACAATTAGCAAAGGTAGGTTTGCCTGGAGTCTGCCTGGCCATTTACGAAGATGGTTTATAGATGTGCCTCTATCTGTTAATTAGAGAGGTTGTCTGCTAAAATCATTTTTGTGATAGTGCCATATTGCTTAGTCCAATGACCAATTCTGGGTGACCACCATGTAGGGTGGCATAAAAAAACATTGCAATTCATATTGGGGTTGAAAGGGGGTTGCTCGTCATTTTGGCTTGACCTACTTGATCTTGACTGTGTCGGGGTTGAATAAGGTGAGCTTCCATCGTTAAATATGTGGAGGGGTGAAGAAAGCCCATGGGCAGTTAGTAGACCAATCACATCATACTTGAGGGATTATTATTCACTCTCGAGTCGGAGGTAAACCAGTAGTTGTCATCACTTGGTTGCTTCATCAAGTAATCGTTGAAAAATTGTTACTCTTGCGTCGCTAGTGAGCAACTAAGGTTGTGGAGTGCCATGGGTTTGTTTATGAGGGTGCATGTGAGCACATCGAATGGGTTTAACCCTCAAGCCTCTATTTGACTGGTAGAAGTTGGTTAGGGGTTTAATCTACTTGGAACTCATGTTTGGATTCTAACGAGGGCAGCTATGGTGTCAAAGTTAGTTCACTAGTATATATTTGAGCTTCTATTTATATTTACTTAGTTGTGTTTATTTGTAACTGCAAGGGATTTATGAACCTAGCAAGGAATACCTAAATAAGCAACATACCAAGTTTGGTTCATGGTAGAAGCATGGGGGAATTCTAACTCTTTGTTTAGGTTTTTAAAAAATGGCCAAACCAGTTGCGGAAACTATCTAGGTTAGTTTCTGTGGTGTCTATAGGAAATCCAGGTCTGATTTTGATAAATCCGGTAGGCATCAGCTAGATCCTTTCATCAGGTAGTTCCTGTGCCCCTAAGGATAAAATGTACACTATGTAGGCCTACATTCTTAGGGAGGCTTGGTGGGTGCAAGTTCACCTTTTCCGCATACTCCGCTAAAGGGCCAAGCAGTGGTAGGAACTGAACCGCAATGGGCCCCACGCCTACCCAGATGTCACGTGTGAGTTATAGATATAAAAAGATTGGCATCAATATAGAAATAATTAACTTCTAGTGGACACACTTCTCACTAATGCTATATATTGGACTCTAGGTCCTTTCCCTTCTTTGGTTCGTATATGTAACACCTCAGTGTTAGGCATTGCATTAGGCTTTGATTAATTAACCTTAATCATTCATTAGCATGGCATAAGCATCATCAAGCATTTAATCCCTAAATGCATTTATCATTTTATGTGTTGCATTTGTTTGGTTAATTAATTGCTTGATCAATTGTTTAGTTAATCAATTATCTTGCAAATGACTTGATCAAGGTTGGATCCACTTGCCCAGCATTTTGAAATGATTTGTCAAAATTTTATTGCAAAAAGTTTTGAAGCATTTTGGAGCAAAAAGAAATTTAGATGGAAAATACCTTTTTATACCCTCCAATCAAAATAAATTTGTAATTCAAAATCTGTTTTGATTTGGAGCTTGACCCTTAAATGAAAGTTGTTCAGTTTTTAATTATCTACAACTTTTATTTTTTTGCCATCTCATGAAAAAGCTTGCAAAATGGTCAAAAAGTAGAATTTTGGTCGGGTTCAGTTTGAATTCAAATTTCAAAAAAAAAAAAATAAAATAGCCAGCAAGAACCGAAGCGGGCCGAAAGCGGCCCAACTTCGGCCCGCGGCCCGCCCACTCCCCACTCCCCAAGGCGCAGCCGGGCGCCGGGCCGACGGGCGCGGGCAGGCGCGCCACGCCGCCGCCGTCGCCGGCCGCCGCCGCTGCGTGGCCGGGCGATGCCCGGCCGGTGGCCCCGCCACGGCCGGCGCCGCCCAAAATGGAACCCCGCCCGCTCCACTCTCGCCCGCACTCACTCGCCGCCCTCTCGCTCTACGCCCGCTCTCCCACTCGCACCACCGCACAGCCAGCCAGCCGCCCGTTCCACCACTCGCCGCCGCGCTTGCGCCTCCCTCACCATCAAGCGCAAGCTCGCCTCGGCGTCGCCACCCCGCCGTAGCTCTAACCGCCGCCACATTGCATTGGTAAGGGCCAATGCCGCCATCTTCCTCGCGGCCGGCGGGAGCCGAGCTCGCCGGGAGGCTGCGCCACGGCCGACCGGCCACCTCCACCGCTTCGCCGAGCTTGCCACCACCCGCACGACGGGAGTCAATCGAGCTCGAATCGAGCTCCGGTGAACTCGGTAGGGCCAATTAGGGCTCTACGGCGCCGCCACCGAGCTCGCCGTTGCCATGCACGCCGCCGCACTGCCATGCACGCGGCCGAGAGCATCCGAGCTCAATCGCTCACCACAACCCTAGGGCTAGCTCCGCCTTGACTTAGCGCGCATGGTGCGTGCCTCGCCGGACCCCACCCACCGCCGAGACGGCCACCGTGCGCCGTGCCGAGCTGCCTTTCCGCCGCCCGCCCTCGCCGTTGTTGTTAGGGTTCACCGCAGCCTGCGCCGAAAGCACGCCACGGTGTGCGCCTCGTTGCGAAAGGAGCACGCCGGCATTATACCGGCCAGCCCGGTGAGCTAGCCGTCGGCGAAGCTAGCGCCCGCCGAGCACCACCCCTGCCGCCCGGCTGGCCGGTGGGGCCGTGGACCGTGGGGTCCCGCCTGGCAGTGGCTCGTGGTCCACTGGACCAAGTCCACGCCGGGCCGTGGGCTCGGCCCTTTTTCTTTTTTTTTGTTTTCCGTTTTTGATTTAAATGTCTTTCAATTTGTATCTTGAGCAAATGTGATCCAAAATTGATGAGACTTGTTTTTCAAGGTTTCTAGTGAGTAGATCTACTTGTGAAAAATATGTGATGCGATTTTTGAGATATTTTACTGTATAGTTTTATTTATTTGCTTAAATGGCTGAAAACTGAGTAAATGCATGATAAATTGTAGAATGCTCTGAAAAATGTGATTCTTGTTTTGTTAGACTTGTTATGTGATGTAGTTTCTGGAAAAAAATATATGTCATGCAGTTACTGTACAAAAATATTGGAATATGATTTAAATGCATTTTAGGGCTGATTCT
Source organism: Chrysopogon serrulatus (assembly GCA_015844335.1). Taxonomy (NCBI): domain Eukaryota; kingdom Viridiplantae; phylum Streptophyta; class Magnoliopsida; order Poales; family Poaceae; genus Chrysopogon; species Chrysopogon serrulatus. The sequence goes on along the minus strand of JADLZL010004626.1, from coordinate 89,590 downwards.
TAAATGATTTTTAGTAAATAAATTATGAGGAATTATGCCTTGATGATTTTTGATGACTGCTCTTGTGCTAAGAAGTTCTAGATAAAAATATGAAATCTGTTGTTTGACACTTTTCATAGTATGAAGTTGTGAAATGTGCATTTCTGCCCTACTACTTAATCTTTTTGTGTAGACTGTTGTACTCAATGAATTGTTATGAAAATTTTACCATGGCTGTGTTATGGCATAGTGTAGCTCCTGTAATTTTTGTAGATTTTTCTGGACTGTTTAGACAGAGGTCACAGTTTAAGCCTATTTATTCACATGAAATGATAAGCATTGGAATTAAATGATTTAATGAGTTCTATATTACTTCTTGTGCACTTTTAATTATGTTATGCTTGCTGGTCATGTAATACAGTACCATAACTGAAATGTGATGTTGGCTATGAATAATAGTACTTCTCTTTATTCATGTGATGTGTGTATGTGTGTGTGTGTGTCTACACACCACTCTTCTTTTTGCACTTCTCTAAGTGTTTAGAGAAGAGGCATGCACATACTCAGTAAATGAGTTAAATTGTTAGTAGAGAGGAGATATGCACCTACTCTGTCAAATGATCTGTTAATCATCTTCATTCCTGAGCATCATACGTGTATGGATTCACTGTACTTATGCATGTGCATCGCATCATACAGGTTCGCAGGAGGGCCTCCCGTATTCGGAGACTGAGCAGGATCATCCGGAGGAGCCTCAGCCGGAGATTCCACAAGAAGAAGGCGAAGAAGAGCTGCCTGAGTATCCTAATCACCGCGCGTCAGACTTCGAGCAAGGCAAGCACCGGAGCATTTCCTTACCTATGCTTTCTAACAGTCTAATTATGCTTTATGATTGTTGCATTAAGTATAGTAGTTGTGTGAGACCGTTGATGCATTATATCCTTGCTTTACCATTGATTATCCCACCTTGCTACACCCTGCTAGTCTAGGGCGAGTATTATGCTTAGCTTGCTTAGACGGTAGAAGTCGGGTGATTTTCTGTCATCCGCGAGTATAGGTGGTTACTTGTGATTGATGGAAAGCTTATGTTGATATCATCTGGTTAATGGTTATGGTCGGAATAAAGGGAGACCGGACGGAGTTTTGTGGGGTTGTTGGACCATGGTGATTCCGTCTGTGTCGATTAAGGACCGTACCGTTGTTGTACCCCAAGTCATATTGAACGCATGCTTCATACTTAGCTGGCCGGATAAGCACTTCCGACCGTGAAGCCTAACATTATCCGGGCCGGTTCTCGATCCGTTCGCACCGTATTGAGATGGATGGGGACCACAGGGCGCCAAGAGTAAGTCCGAGGTCCAAAGATGGTCGGCTAAGACGATCGGGCGGTCCCCGGGGTACGGTGGTTCTATGCGAGTCCGCTGCGTTGTTTTTTTCCGGATACATGCCACGGTGACCTGTAGCTCACTTCGCGCGTGAGTGTGGTTTGTATGAGGAATACCCCCTGAGCTCAGTAGTAATCGATTCGAATCGCCATCGTTCCTGGACAGTGAACACTTTGACTTGAGCTGCAACATCGTAGTAATGACTATGGAATGTGGTTAATGATGATGATGGGTTAAGCTAATGAATATGCTTATGGTTACTACTTGCTTGCTTAATCCTGATTAATATACTATAATGATGCATAGTATAGTTGCTCACCTAGCATAAATAGGAATGATTAAGCTGAGCTGTCACTTTAAATATTACTACCGCTTTTCCGCAAAAGAGTCAAGCTATCCCCTGATAAAGCCTGTCATACTCCTTGGAGTCTTTTACTTTTGAGTCAGTCGGGTAAGTCTAGCTGAGTACCTTCTCGTACTCAGGGTTTTTCCCGCTTGTTGTTTGTGCAGATGGCCATACCTACCACGGGTATTGCGAAACCTGCTTATATCCAATGGATTAAGCACCAAAGGGCTATGGTCGTTCTTACTACTCTTCCCACTTGCTTTTGTGGATTGATCATCAGGCTGGCACTGTATTAAACCTGAGTCTAAGTGTGTGGGTTGAGTTCCTAAAACTATTTGTTTCCGCTGTTGGATTTGAAGAACTTGGTTTGTAATAACTTTATTTCTGCACTCTGATGTTATTGAACTATTTGTGAAATGTTGTAACATGCGAATGGTGACGCTAAATCTATACGATCTTGGTTGATGATGTTTGGTTTGAAATCCTTCGAGATTTCCAGACTACCGGGTTTATAACGGCTTAAGTGTGACAATTGCTTGCTTAGCGAGTGATTTTTCACTTATGCTTTTATAAATTGGTCGGTTCTGTTACAGTATACCTCGATTCTGACACAATTTCATCTAAAGACTCAAGATCTCCTTAAGTTTGCTCCTACTTTAGGGACGGGTTGCAACGTTGCTACCCAGAAGGATGGAGGTAAGTTAGACTCAAGTTTTAATTATTCTATTTCCATGGCGGATTGCATCCTAAATCGAGTATTTCTACATCCTACAACACACAAATTTCTCTGGCCTCCCTATTTTCTCACGTTTTTTGCTAGGGTAGGGGTTTGGGCTTGTGGTTTGGGGGCTTGGAAATTTCATGTAAATCTATCCATAAAAGGAAATCTAGGGGGGTAGGAAGGAGGATGATGTGGTGCTGGAGGCTGTAGGTGAGACGATTCGCTGCTAAGGTATCAGATGACAACTGATGGCAAGATCAGGTGGGGCGCATCAGCCTAAGTGGGATTAGCATGGCGACAGGGGTGATGTCATGAATTTGGTGGTGGGATCTGTCGAAGACGAAAAGGGGAGAGGGTGTAGTTGTCGAGGCTATAAGAGGGTGAGATGACGTTGCTGGTTAGAGTAGCATAGGACAACTAGTAGCAAGATCAGGGTGGGAGCATCAATTCAAGCTGAGAGTGATTAGCTTGGTGACTAGGTGATGTTATGGATTTGGTGATGGGAGCTATTAGAAATGAAAGGGAGAGGGCGATGCGGTGGTGGAGGATATTGACTCTGCTGGGTACAGTAGCAAAGCATGACTAGTAGCAAGATCAAGCTGGGGCATCAATCTAAGAGGAACTAGAGTATCAGGAAGGTGATGTCTTGGATCTTGTGATAGAAGCCGCCGGAGATAGGAGACGAAGGGTGGTGTGGTGTCAAAAGGTGGTATGAGCACCCTGGTGACAAAGAAAACAAGGAAAAAATGATAATAGCCATTTGATAAAAATGGATGCTCAAAACAATCATTGCAAAACACCCTGTTATCACTTAAACGGACTCATTTTAAAGTATTATTATATGTTTATTTAGAAGTTGATTAAGAATCAATTGTAGTTTTGGAATTTTGAATAACTTGAATTCTTTGTCCTCTCTTTTGAATGGTAAACCCTTTATATAGAGTTGGAGAAACAAGACATTCCTTAGTAGCAATAAGAACTTTTCTTGGACGTTTTCAGGTTGAGATATTTGTTAATCAAGAAGGAAAGCGAGAAGAATATGGAAGTTGGGTGAAACCGTGAAGGAGAGGCATTTTCTAGTCTTTTTTTTTTTCAAAGAAAGCCGAACACCCAGGATGGACGAGGCGGGAAATGGAACAGAGACGGGAACGGAAGCGACGTCCATCAGTCACCTTTCCAACGACAACATAACCGAGATCCTCCTCCGCTTGCCAGCCACATCCGTCCTCCGCGCCGGCGCCGTCTGCAAGACGTGGCGCCGCATCACCACCAGCACCAGATTTATCTCTGAGCACGTGCGCCTCCAGCCGACCGACGTCGTCCTGTACACATATCAGTTCTCGCCGCGGTGTGCAGACCTCCGGCGAGGGTACTTCGAGGACGAGATCGCATTGGACCTGCTGCCTATCTCCTCCTCCGACGACGACGACGAGGCGGCCCGGCGGCGTCTCATCCGCTACCCCAGGGAGGTCACCTTCCTCCTGCTGGCCTCATGCAACGGCGTGCTGCTGTTCCACAAGGCCAAGGGCACCTTCCTCCTCTGCAACCCCACGAGGAGGCAATGGGCTGAGCTCCCGCGACTTTGTCCGCTTCGTGAACCCGTCGTCTTCGAGGATATCGAGGAGTACGCCTTCTACAACCACGAGCCATCCGGCGAGTTCCGGCTCCTGTTGCGCCATCAGCACCGTTCGTGGTTCATCCTCTCCACCAGCGCCACCGAGCCTAGGAAGGTGAACAACCTGCACGCCTGGCTTCCCGAGATGACGCCGGGGATGACCAACTTGTTGAGGACGACGCCCGTGGCTCTCGGAGGCCGTCTGCACTGGCCGCCACGCCAGGCGGCCAAGGCACCCACCCGCCGCCGCCGCAGGAGAGAGCGAGACGGGCGGGAGTACAAGCACGACGACGAAGATGGTGGTGTTCGACACGATGTCGGAGATGTTTCATCAAATGGCTGGTCCGCCGACAGCCACTGCCGACCAGACGAAGGTGTTCGACATGGAGGGCCGGCTCGTCGCCGCCGACTTCGGGGACGAGGAGCACGTCGACCTCTGGTTCCTCGAGGACTACGACGCTGGGAGGTGGGAGCGCCGGCACCGGGCTCCCGCACCATGGCACACCGGTACCCAGATGCCAGAGGAGCGCCTCCCGAAGTGCGTGGCCGCGGTCGGTGACGACAGGGAAGGCACCGTCATGCTAGGCAACCACAAGGGGCTGCTGGTGTACAGCTTGAGGACGAAGACGGCGAGGATGGTCGACTCCGTGGCGGCGTCAGAGCACAGCGGCGTCGTGTCGCGGCATGTGTTCAGGGAGAGCCTGGAGCAGCACCGGAGCTTCGCCACGCGGTCCGCTGCTGAGCTGGGGGTGAACCTCTTCTGGTACTGATCTGCTGTCGCTCATAATCTCTCACTCTGCTCTTGGGATCAATGATGGTTATATCTGTCTATCTGATCAACATTTCCGTTCAGTCTTAGCTGCTCTGTAACTGTGAGAGTCAGTCTACATTTCAGTTCGTTCTTGGATCCAGGGTTGATTTTCTTTGCTTTTCCAGAGATATTATGTACCTGGTAACTTGTGACAACTCGGATCGTTTTCGTCGTATTTCATGCAGATGCTTTTCCAGAGATATTATGTACCTGGTAACTTGTGACAACTCGGATCGTTTTCGTCGTATTTCATGCAGAAATTAAATGGACATTGCATTATTTTCAGTCTTGTATATTGCTAGTATTCATTGGTTTAGGTTGCCCTTCATGGATTTTATTTCAGACAAGCTTTTTTTTCGCGCTCGTTGGTGGGAATCAGCCTGCTGTCTCACCAGAGGAGTTCCGGGCACACCTTGCCTCGACGTACGATGTGTCGGAGGGCACAGCCAGCGTCTGGGCCCGGCTCGGGGCCAGCTTCGCACGCGAGCGTCGGCTGGGTGGCCACCCAAGTTCGTCGTGCAGAGGAGTTGGCCTTGAGGCTGAGGCAGACCTGATGCTGTGGAGTGTGGAACCAACCGAGGCAACTGCCCTCCCGTGGTCGACTCGTCGTCGATGGACCCAATGTTGGTTGAAGTGGCAGTCCAAGTTCCGCCACCAAACCGTCGCTCCGCTTCAGAAACCGGCCATAGGGACACGACCTCCGTTGTGTTCGACGTTCCGGTCCAGGGAAGTGGAGACGCTGGGCACGCCGGGGGACTGCTTAAGCGATGACGACGCGGGTAGGCCATCGTCGCCCGGGCCTGTCGAAACGCTCGAGGCACGGCTTTGCCTTCCAAGGACGTCGGATCGTTTCGATATGGTCAAGTTGGACGAGGTCTGAGGTGTGGTCCTTGTCTTAGTCGCAAAATCATATCTGGTGTAATTACAACCACGTGCGAGTAGTGTGTGGGCTGTGGGTTTCAGTAATGACTTACAGTTTTGTAACAAAACTTCTATTTCTGCTTAATGAAAAACGTGCCAAGCACGATCACTAAAAAAAAATGAACAGGCACAGACTGCCCTTCCCAGACATCAGACTACTGCCTGTGCTGAAGAAGTGAACGTTGTTCTGCTCAGGTCTAAAGAAGTGAACGTTATTCAAACCCTGTCGCTTTAGCTTATAAGCTGTTTCAATTTATCAGTCAACAATATTTTTTCTGTCATAAAAAACCAGTTGTTTCGGCTTATAAAGACAAATACCGTTGAAAGTTATACATAAAGACATAAAAAATCGAATATGTCAAGTAATTTTATTTTTTCGAGATCCTTTCTTAAAGTATTGATATGTTGTCCCTCAAAATCCGTCACCGTGCTCTCGAGATGAGATGATGGTACCTGTCTGTGTAATCAATGTTTCTGTTCAGTCTGTCTGCTGTAAGATTGAAAGATTCTGCATTTCATTTGGTACTTGGGCCTTGTTTAGTTACATGCAAGTTTTTCCACTCTCTCTCCTCACATCAATTGTTTCCGTATATAAATAGTATTAAATATAAATAAAAAATAACTAATTACACAATTGGGTTGTAAATCATAAAAATCGAATATTTTGAGCCTATTTTATTTTTGGAGATATTTTCCACAAACAAACGATATGTTGTCCCTCAAAATCCGTCACCGTTGTTTCCCGAGAAATAGCATTAAATATAAATAAAAAAAATAACTAATTACATAGTTGGGTTGTAAATCACGATGTTTTTTGTTCTAGTTGTCTTGAATAATATTTACCACAAACAAACGATTGAAAGATTTACTGCCAACCTCCATCTAAACAAGGCCTTGGTCGGTTTGATTTCTGCCGTATTTGATTTGAGAGAGAGATATGTGTTATACTAGCTGGTAACATTGTCACAGTTCGGATCATTTTTCTGTATTTCATTCAGAGAAATCAGATGGACCTTTTGCATTATTTTCAGTCTTGTACTCTTGTATGTTGCTCGCATTCATTGGGTATACCCTTCCGAGGATTTTATTATTTCAGACAAGCTTTTCCTTTGAGGTTGAAGTGAACAGTCATGGAATTACTTCATGTTCAGATCAGTCTACCCTTGAGAGACAATGTTCTGCTCAGGTCTAGTACAGAGTTTCAAGGAGGGAGGTGCCATTGCTGGATAGTGTTGCAGCCCATGATATATATTGCAGTTGATCTTTAGTGACCCATTCTTGACCTTGACTGTCCCATTGCTCTCCATTTGTTGAGAATCTTTGCGGCTACAACTGAAGGAGGCTAACCAAAATCATCTAATGGTGTCTGCTGTGTCAGATCAGAATTAGAAATAAGAGAACTCAAAGAGCACATTGTATCTAATAATTATCCATGAAAGCTGTGGGTACAAAAGGATAACCCAACATAAAGCTACTGGCCTACTGCTATAAACGATAAGAGTACATCAAGAACAAATTAGTTATTTTCTTCATTCAATGCTATAAACGACAAGAGTACACCAAGAACAAATTAGTTATTTTCTTCATTCAATCATCCATCAAACTCTAAAATTGCCCTGAAACGGAATCAAGAGACAGACCCCTACAAACACTCTTGATAACAAGATTTTGACTCTGTGGTTTAGAGTACATGTCAAAAAAGAACATAACCATTTACCATTGATAACAAGAAACCATTTACCATTGGTAACAAGATCTAGTACATGGCCAAAAAGAACATTAACCATAAAAGTCTCTGGTTTTGGAGTTTTTGACTGACAACGGCCGACAGATTTTACAATTTATCCTTGGATGAAACTGTATTTTCAAATAAGCCCCTCGTTCTCGATCGGTGGGCGACACGCACAACGGCACAAGACGAGAACCCAATCTTGCAATCCACCCGAGTCGCCCCCTCCCCTTCCGCCGCCGATGGCGCTGCCGTCGAGCGCCTCCTCGTCGGCGCGGCTGCGGCTGCTCACCGTGCCGGCGCTGCTTCTGCTGCTCTCCTCCGCCGCGCTGCTCGTCTTCCTCGTCCTCCCCTCGCTGTCCCCCTCCTCCTCCTCGTCCGCCGCCGCCTCCGCACACCTCTGCGCCTGCTCGCCCCCCGCCACCCACACCACCACCACCGTCACCACCACCACAGTCACCGCCCCCCCGCGCCCGTCACCACCTCCCGCGCAGACGTCGCCTGGCTCAAGGCCCAGCTCGCGTCCGACTCCCTCCTCCTCGCTGCCGCCGGCGGCTCCCACGACTCCTGGCACCGCCTGCGCAAGGGCATCAACCCCCGCACCCGCGAGCAGCAGCTCTTCGACATCAACAGGTATGCCTGCGCCTGCACCTGCACTCGTAGTCCCGATTCGCTGCTTTTCGATCACCCAATTTCCAATGCCACCGTGTCTGTAGTGTTGACATCGAAGTGTTGTAATTTCCCGCTGTGCAGGCACCATGGGATCTCTCACTACCCGGACGAAGAGGCAACCAACCACACCGCGCTGCCGTGCCCCGGCGAGCTCCTAGTGGAAGAGCACCACAGCAATTACGGCGAGCCCTGGGCTGGAGGCCGCGACGTCTTCGAGTTCCTTGCAAACGCCACTGCACTGACGCCCACGGAGCAGGTTCTTGAGATTGGATGCGGTACGCTTCGTGTTGGCCTGCATTTCATCCGGTATCTTGAGGCTGGGAGGTTCCACTGCCTGGAGCGGGACGAGCTGTCCCTCATGGCTGCGCTCTGGTACGAACTGCCGGCGCAGGGGCTGCTGTACAAGCGGCCGATGATTGTGAGAGGGGAGGATATGGACTTCAGCAAGTTTGGGGACACGGTTATGTATGATCTCATTTATGCGAGTGCCGTGTTCCTCCATATTCCAGATAAGCTTGTATGGACTGGGCTTGAGAGGCTTGCTGGGAAGCTGAGGCCACAGAGAGGCCGGATTTTTGTGTCGCATAACATTAAGTTCTGTTCAAGGCTGGGTGGTGATGTGTGCACACGGCGGCTTGAGAAATTGGGCCTTGAATATGTGGGGAAGCACACTCATGATAGCTTGTTGTTTAACCACTACGAGATCTGGTTTGAGTTCCGCAGACCAAAAGTTTAGATCTTGATGGTACAGAAAGAGAGTGGTTGGCTTATGTGGTGCAGTTTTGGTGGTTTCAAGCACAAATTAAGCCATGCCTTGTACTGTTTGTACACTACTGGGACTTTGAGTTCAGATAGAGATTGATGTTCGCTCGCTGCCTAATTCAAGCATATGCATATACGCCAAAAGTCATGATTGAGCGATGCTGTGGTGCTTCAGTAAGTCTTCCCAATTTCATTCGGTGAGTGGTGGATGAAGGCTTTAGTTTTAATTAGCACCAATTATTGGATGTTCTGTAACTTCAGTTATGTTTCTGGTAGAAACTATGTGGTAGCTGATGTCAAAGTAGTGTGATACTTGTCTCTGTTCGAAAGCTACCTCTGTGTCAAAAATAGAATATTGAGCACCTAGGATTTTATAAGCTGTGACAAGGATAACTCTGGTTATCTTGTTTTTGCATTTCACAGAACATACACATTTTATGCTGCTGTATTCTGAGTTGCAGGCATATGATTTTGTCAACTTACATTTTTTCGCATTTCATGAACAAACACATTTTATGCTGCTGTATCCTGATGAATAGTTGTAGGCATATGATTTTGTCAACTTACCATTACAGTGTATCCCTGATACCTTGTTGATTATATAACTAGTATTTTTATAATTTGTTTCTATTGGTGTGGTAATTAAAGGTACATATTTTGAAATATGGTTATTTTCATCCTAAAATCAGGAAAGTTTCAGTTATGTGTCAATCACCATATTTTTCCTGGTGCTGTAGGACTTTCATATGCACGTTAGTATGTTACCAATATGTATTTCGGTAGAATCATTTGTGTTTGCACATCAGATATACATTTTTATTTCTTATATTGGCACAAAAGATTAACATGAATTATTTCTAGGTTGGACCATTAGATGTTTTTCAGTTATTTAGTTATTATCATTAATATTTAACAGCTATTTTTTTTTAAACAGCCTGCTCCTATTTATATTCTTCACATGCTCTTAGCATACCATTTTTTTTTTTTTTTTTGTCATGTAGGCACTCCTTAGGATTTGAGACGTATCCTGTCATGTGTCCATGTATGGCATAAACTTATGATAGACTTGTGCATTACAGGATTCAGGACTCTGTTTATCTTTCCTTTGACAAATACCATGATGCCAAAAGATGAGGGTTAAATTTGCTTCCTCTCTCGAATTATTGGATGTTGTATGCTTCAGCTTTAATTGGATCTATTGTTTGATGTACTCCTTTTTTGCGAGAATTTCTTTCTTTGTAACTGATGTCAAACTTGTATTCTATGTCAGTCTGAAAGTGCTCCTTGCTATGTTCAAACTACAATTTTATCACAAGGCGGGGTCTGATGATTTTTTTTTTACAAGGATAACGCCAGTTATCATGTTTTTGCATTTTATAGAAGCCCCTGCTGACAAGAAAGTACTTTGTTATGCTACATGGTGAGCTGTTGTGGGCATATGGTTAACTAGTGTTTTATCGAATTGATTCTCTTGGGTTGTTGACTTAAAATTAGAATATAGAATAGCTGTGTTCCATGTCAATTTACCCATGTTTTCCTTCTGAACATTGGATGTTCATATGTGTGTTAGCAACCACAACCATTCGTGTTTGCACAGCAGCTACCTGGTAACTTTCTTGCTGGTGCCAGAGATTAATGTGAAATGGTCAACTAATTCAATGACCAGCATCTGGTTCTCTTATTGTATCATTATAATTGGGTTGGTGTTCAGTATTATTTAGTTACCATCAGCATTTTCAGTGAAGGCTTTATTTTATTATTATTAATCAGCATGCATTGTTTTAGACTCTGCACATGCTGAGCAGTTTTATTTAGTTACCATCAGCAGTTTGCCTTTATTTTAATTGGAATCAGCATTTGTTTTAGTGCCATTCTGAGCAGTTTTGAAACATAGCAGTTTGCCTTATAAACTGGATCGATTTTATTCCTTGTTAATTGAAAAGCAGAGCTCTTGCCATTGCATTCAAAAAAAAAAAAAAAAACCCTTAGACATTCCATGTTGATTTGAGACATGTCCTTTCAACCTATGATGACGATGCATCGTATTTTCATAAATATCCATGCATCGCATAGGCCTCTGGTGACTTATTTTGCCATAGGATTCTTGACGCTGTTTACCTACTTACCCAGTTGCAAGACTTCATAAGTTGCCAACACGAATGTTAAATTGTCTTCTTCCTTTCTCCAGAAACCATTCTCATGTAACATGTTGTGATGTTCAGCTGGACTTAATAAGCCGGCTGATTTCTTGTAGGGATTTACTACAAGTCAATCTGGTAAGAAGAAGGGATAAAAAGACATGCTCTTGTCTTATTACTATTAATTAGGCATGCATCATACTTCTCTGTCTCATGGACTTTGTCGTTGGAAAACCATGTCCCTCTCACATAAACACGCTTCCCGGGCGACATACTCCATGGGACGGAGGGAGTATATAGCAATCCTGAGATGGACAGGAACGGGCCCTGTGTGAGGCTCAACATAATTTCGGCGGCAGATGTGTCTCCCTCGACTCTGGAGCATTGCATTGTATTTGCATATGCCTTCCTCCTGGTGAGTCGTGACCCCTGCCCTAAGGCCTTAGGGTTCCCTTTGTTTCTGTTACAATTTATGAGGATTCTGGTATTTCCTCCGTCCCAAAAAGAACGACATTTTCGGTGTTCGTGCCATAAATTTGACTCGATTTGCAGAAAATATATACAATATTTATATCTCCAAATAAATTTGTTAAAAAACTAGATCTAAATATCTTTCCGATAATACTAATTATGATACTAATCGATGATATTTATTATTTATAAAAATTGCCGGCATCCGTTTCTCGGGAAGCGAGAACGTCATTCTTTTTGGGACGGAGGGAGCGGTTGTTAAGCGTCCAAGTGTCCAACGCCTCGTGCCACCTTTGGAGTCTACGTTTCTCAAACCTTTTTACTAGAAAAAGAATGGTGGAATAACCAAATTAGTCCCCCCGAACTATCGCCGAAAGGTCGGTTTGGTCTCGAACTACGAACTTTTAAACAATTCCTAAACTCTAGTCCTCAAACTTTTACGGGCGGCTCAATTTCGTTCCTAAACTATGAAAACGACCGTTCTCATCCTCAAACTTTTTGTATAAAAATTGTAAATCTCGCCGGTGACTCAATTTCGATGCTCAAAAGGTTAATATAAAATTTTAGCACCATAATAATTCCAGTGGAGGCGCCACGTAATTTGATTCACCTCGTCATCGTCCGGTCAAATTAGAATCAATTTCTAAAAAAAGTCCGCAATTGATTTATTTTTATTTCAACCGATTGCAACTAGTTATAACTTTTCAATACAATATCCGATGAAAATAATTTTTGTATAAAAATTGTAAATCTCGATAAGCTCTACAACTTTCTAGTTTTATTTTTTTTTATTTGAGGACATTAAGATGCTCAAAAAGTTAATATAAAATTTTAGCACCATAATAATTACCTGCTTTTTACTCATTTAAATAATGCTTGTAATTTGATTCATTCAATGAGTTGTTTTTTAAAGAGATTTTCAGCGTTTTAATGCGAAATTAGAAAACCACTTTTGAAAATCATAGTATAAAAAGTATACTCATTTAACTCCATACAAAAAAAATATATTAATTTTCTAATACGAATTTTTTCAAAGATTTAATCTTTGAGATCAAATTAAAAGAATAATTCGATTATTATGATGCTACAGTTTTTAATGCGAGTATTTTGAAGCAATAGATCTATAAAAATATATTAACTTTTTCTAACAAAAATATATTAATTTCTAATCAAATTACAAATTACAAAAAAATGGTAGGTAATTATTATGGTGCTACATTTTATATTAATTTTTTTATTCCAAGAGTATGTTAACGTCCCTCAAATAAAAAATTAAAACTAGAAATTTGTAGATTTTATCGAGATCTACAATTTTTATACAAAAATCATCTTCATCGGATATTGTATTGAAGAGTTGCAACTAGTTGCAACCAGTTGGAATAAGAATAAATCATTTGTGGGCTTTTAAAAATTGATTCCAGCTGACTAGACGATGACGAGGCGTGCCAGTATGGTGCTCCACGTCGGATTAGGGACGAAATTGAGCCGGCCATATTAAAAGTTTGAAGGAATAAAAAATTAAAACGAAATTTGAATTTTATCGTTTTTTATATAGTTTAGGGACGAAATTAAATCATTTGCTTTCAAAAATTGATTCCATGAAAGTTTGAGAACTAGAACGGCCGTTTTTGTAGTTCAGGGACCAAACTGAGCTTTCCGCGATAGTTTAGGGACGAATTTGGCTATTTCGCCAAAAAAACCCGACTGGAGGTCTTCTCTTTCTTTTCGTTTGGTTTCTTTCGACACAAAACTCTTTTTCATGACGGGAAGGACATGTTGTATGGATGTGGGGCTGCCTAGCCTGTCCAGATGGGCTGAATGTTAGGAGCTAGTAAAAGCTAGTCAGCTAAACTTTAACCTTACCTAAATTATAAGCCGCTTTGTTCGATTGGATGATTTTAGATAGTTTTAGATGATTTTTATGAGAGAGAATAAGCTGAAACAAGCCAAACAAACAGAGCGACAACTTCAAGAACTATAGTATATTTAACTTTGAAAAAGAGTTAAAATAACTTGTGAATTTAGAACCAAGAGAGTAACAATTAGGTTGTCTAGTTACTAGTCATATTTTGTCATTGTTCATTCATTGACCTTTTTTTATGAAATTCTTAAGTGTTTGGTTCGCAACTGAATTTAGATAAAAATAAACTCGATCTCCACATGTCATATAGAGTAAAAAAAAAGTATATATTCTCTTAAACACGATAAAGTGTGGCTTCAAATTTTGAAGCTCCATTTTGTGTGGCTTGTCACGTTTTGTTGAAGTTAGTTGTGGCAAATTATTGCTGGGGAGCGGGAGCGGGGGCGGGAATGGGGACCAACCAACCCTAGGACGCACGTTGGTATGGAACGGGGGCTTGGGAATGGCCCATTCGCCCAACTCGCTCTCTTCTCCGCCGCGGCGCCTATTTATTGTTTGTAGTTTTGCTAGACAACGACGAACCGACTCGCGCCATTGCAATTGGGCGACAAGAGTCATGTGAAGACAGTAGAGGTCCGAGGAGTGAGGACTGAGGAGGGTGACCGTCCCGTGTGAGTTGTACGCCTCCAGCCATCGTCATCTCTCCCTTTCGCGCCATCAATCCTGTCCTGTCTGTGCATCCTCAGTCCTCACTGCAAATCACGCTCGCCTTCTTCCTCCGGGGTCCTGTCGGCTCCCGTGACTGACTGATTCCTCCTCGGTCCTCACTACTGCAAGTGGACGAACCCATGTCCGCCGCGGACGATGACACGGCCGGCGGCAAGGAGGCACCGCCCCCGGCGCCGGCGTGCGACCACTGCACGGACCTGACGGCGGTGGTGGCCAACTGCCGCTTCGAGGAGGACGAGAAGGAGAAGGACAAGGAGCGGCACCGGCGGGAGGGAGGCGACCGTGGCGCGGTGGAAGGGTACGCCGGGTGCCCCTCGGTCGCCGAGCTCGCGGCCATCGCGGCTGCCGGGGACGGCGGGTGGTGGCCCGCCTCCGCCTGGGAGGAGCCCCAGGTGCTCCGCTTGGAGGGCGTGATCATTCCCACCACGTCTTGCCACGGCCTCCAGCCGCTCCTCACGCCGCCGTCCTCCCCAAAGCCAAAGGTACAGTGCTGCTGCGGGTGCCTGGTTTCCCCTGCTAGAACAGCCACTGCTCACTGTCGGTCAAAATATACATATTTTTTTAAAAGAACTCTTTTTTCCCTCTTCTCTCTAATAGTCTAATGGTTGTCTTGATGTGGTGTGAGCTAGAACCGGAGCTCCGGCGGCACTGAGCTGGCTGACGAGGCTGTCCGGCAGCTGGGGGAGCTCGCCAAATCGGAGGAGGCGGCGGCGGCGGCGGCTTACGCGGAGATGGAGCCAGCTGACGGCAAGCAGCTGCCTCCATGGGCGTCGCCCGATCTTGCCAATGGACACGCCGATTTCGGGGCTCTCGACGCTGACGCCGCCTGGCAGAACGCAGCAACCATCGTGCCAGTGCCTTCCACTGAGGTTTGGTTCAGTGTTCACTGTTCAGTCACTTCTGACTTCTCTACGTACACTACAGTATCTATCGTGATAGATGTGCTTGACTACACTGTTAACTCTGATTTAACCCAAAACTAAGCCAATAGGATCCCACACTTGCCCAATATACGGAGTTTCTGAGGTGGCTGGTTTTTCTTTTGGTGTTGTTCAGGGCTTCAGGCAACCTGAATTGGTCTTGAGTTGTCCTTCAGTTTGCACTAGCTGGTTGTGAAAGATTATTATTGTCTACATTTTTCTAAAATTAGTTGCTGAGACAGTATATGAGCTGAGCCACTAGGATGTCATCAAATTTCCAAGCAACAACATGAACAGGACCATTATGGAAACCGTTTCCATCGATAAGTACTAGTAGGGTCTATGAACTCTTCTGGTTTTAAATGTGAGTTGCCAACAAACCTTTTCAGTGTACAGCGCTGCAACTGCAATTGCAAAGGCCATATTTCAGTAGTAGTAGTAGGTAGGGGTAGCACCGTAGCCGGGTTAAAACGGAAAAGAAGCAGCTTGATGATGAGCCGTCTCGTTAGTTGCAATCGTTTGTTTTGGTTATTACAGAAGCAGGAAGCGTGGATGGCAACCGGCTGCGACGTCGACGCTTGCCGGACGGCGGAGGAGAGGGAGGCGCGCGAGCACGCTGCTCCGTCGCCGGTGCCGGCGCCCGCCGAGCCGTGCCTGTCTTCGTTCGTGAAGATGTCAGAGATCTGCCCCGCCAGCGTCACCCTCAGCGGCCACGGCTCCGAGGTCGGCAACCGCGGCAAGCCAGACGCGGAAGCAGACCCGCGGCCGCAGCTGGCCGCGACGGCGCCATCGCCACCGGTGCCGGTGCCGGTGCTGACAATTGAGAAGAAGGGCGGGTACGACGTGGCATACCCCGACCGCGGCACGGTGATCTCGCGCTACAAGGAGAAGCGGAAGAACAGGAGGTGAGTGGTCGAGCCGGCTGCCGGACTACACTACCGTCGCCGTCGTCGTCGGCACGTACGCACGTTCTCATGTCGCTCGCCGCTGCTCGCTCGTTGCAGGTTCGACAAGCAGATCCGGTACGAGTCCCGCAAGGCCCGCGCCGACGGCCGGATGCGGATCAAGGGGCGGTTCGCCAAGTCCGGCGAGGTCTGAGACGCTCGCACGCATGCGGATGCGTCGTTCCCTCTCGATCGGTCCTACGTCGTCAACGGCGGCGCGCGGCACGAACTGGTGACCACTGACCGGAGCTGGGAACGACCGTGGCCCGTGCCTCGCTACCATGGTCCATGGCGACAGCGCGGCATGTGTGTCTCGTGGGTTCACTGGGTTGTTTGGTTGGTGTTGCAGGTCGCTGCTCGCACGTGTTGTTGTTGTTGCTGCTGCCCGATCACGAGGACATGGCGACGCTTCATTGCATGTGCTCGTCCCTCCGTCCATGCAGTAGAAATAAAATCAATGGCGTACTACTATACTAGTCTACGTTGAATAGAGACGATCCGCAGTACCTGACACGTTTGCACGTACATTGTTTCTTTCACTTCTACGATTTTTTTACTAGGAGAAAACCAGCCAATCACCAACATCCGACGTGGCTGACAGCTGGTGGCCAATGCTATCTTCTAAAAACATCCCCGCTCCGCTTATATGCCACCCCTATATGTTCTTCTCGCATTGGTTTGCCCTATAGCAATGAATCTTGCCGTCGTCATTTATCAGCAACCTGGGCCGCGCTTTGCCCTCCCCGTCGCCGCCCTGCAGGTTAGTCCAAGTCCTCAACAAGATATTTGGTGCCAGATGCGGGCGAGGCGTTGGTAGAATCGCGGTCCTTGGGGAACTGGATGCTTTACCGGCGCCGGTCGCGAAGAGCAGCAGGTCGCGTCGGCGCCCTCCATCTGTCGGCCATGGACTCCACGCTTTGGGCCGGAACACGTGGGAGTGGACATGGCGACGCGTACGCGCGGCACAAAGCTAGCACTCGCTGCCAGCAGGGCCCACGCTAGTCCTTGTGAGGCACGCGCCAAGAAACTTGTCCCGCGCGGTGTGGCCTGGGCTGAGCTACAGAGACAGCCGCAGCCCGCCGTTCATCCAGGACGCCGGGGACACCACGCACGCGGCTTTCGCGTCCTCTAGCCAGGGGCGGATCCATCAATCTGGCGAGGCCTGGCGGCCGCCAGACCTGCCCGATGGTGAGATACTGAGATTCACACTCCCCCCGTGCCCTCAGCCATGACCGGCGGCGACTAAAGAACACGAATGATGTCGGACTGAGGAAGACGGAGGTTGAGGGCTCAAAGCGTTACTTTTATTTTTACTTGGAGTCTTGGACCGTGCGTGGGCCTGTTACCTGGGCTGCATACGTCCGCATGAAGGCCGAGTTGAAAGTGTGTTTCTTCTCTATCCGATCTTAATCGTAGCGGCAAGGCATGTCTGCATTGCACTACTGGCCGCTGCTACTGTCAACTTAAGCGATGGAAAATTGATGTGGCAGCAACAACATGCCGGAAGGAAAAGGAAAAAGCAAGTTAAATTATTCTAATTGATAGTTATAGCATGTAGGCTTATAGAGATGATTAGTGTTCAATTTCAACTGTATCCATTCTTTTTTTTTTTAAACTCAATTGATATGTTCATTCAACAACACTTTGGTTTCATCTTTTAGAATTTAAAAATATCAGTTATGGGATTGGTGGTTTATCGATGCATATAAGTTTTTGTTATTTTTTATGTGATTATCTTTTATATCCTATACGATCACTCAAAATAAAACTAGCAATCTAAAGTTTGTCATAGGTCATTTTTTTTTGTCCTGTATCCACCACTGCCTCTAGCGATGGCTCTTGTACGACAGCGTGGCCGTGGGATCGTCGCAATGGCGTCGAGACAAACTTTGGTGGGGCAGACCAAGCTTAATTTGAAAAAAGATATATTTTGCCGCTACCGCCGCCGGTGGAGAAAAGTCAAATAACTTCCGCGGCACTATCGAACAATTAAATTTAAAATTTTATGGTTCAGGCTCGGCAGGAGCTTCATGGAATAAAAGATTTATGTTTCTAGATTCACACGACGACAAATATCTCACGCATAAAATACAATTCACATGTCTCGTGGAACTCAGCAACAATGGAGACGCATCACATTAAATTTTCTACATTCATGATTAATGTTAGAAATATTTCCAGGTGCTTAGAACAAAAACGGCCTGATAAAATTTGCAAAATAATGAAGGGTCAGGTGCTACAGTGCCGGAAGGAGACATTTTTCGAGGCCGTCTCCCATTTTAAAACGTCGTCGGCTACGGCTAATCATTTTTCTTTATGAAATGTACTTATATTGTCCAGTATAATAGTTAAAAAAAATGTTGTCTTCATTTTTGGTGGCCAGCAGGCGTGCATGCTGAAAAAATTTCACCATAATTCGACCATAGTTTTTATTCCATTTAATTAAAAAAATATATCTAAAATTACAGCAAAAATTTTGTACTAAAATATACTTTTATATGTTCACTATGTAGATCTACTTTTCTCAACAAAATTAGCCAATTTTTCAGATTTACTATGATTTTTTCAAAAAAGTTTACAAAATAAATAAAAAATAAAAGATAAAGATAAGAAGAGAAGAAGAAAAATGAGGAAAAGTTTATAATATTGGGTTTTAAAAGTTTACGCATAATATCCGGTTTTGTAGTTTAGGGTATATAAAGTGCACCAACGTTAATAGATGGATTACAGCCGCATCGTTTATGTGTATAGTGGCTTGATCTCACTTCCAACGGCGAATCGAAAAAAAAAAGAGAGGAAAAAACCGCGCTAATCTCCCGCGCCAAAACGCCCTGAATCGCCCGTCGGCTGAGCGAGCCTGACCGGAGCAGCCGGGGCTCACCTTCACCTCACCTTGACGAACGCACGTCCACGCCGAGTTCCGCGGCTGTCAACGCGCGCGCCGCGGCCACCCCTTTCCCTTCCCCCGTCTATTTCCCGCCACCCATAAATACTCGCCGGGGACGCAAAAGCAACCGAGCCGGCCACCGAGCGTTCCGGGACGCGTCCTCTTTTCGACCTCGTTCTGCCTTGGCACGTACGGACATTCTGTTCGTCGGACTGCTTGCCATGGAGACCATGCCGGCGATGATGATGATGACGCAGACAGCGTCGGCGACGCGCCGGCCGCAGGGAACCCGGGGCCCGGGCGGACACGCGCCCAACAGGGTCGCGTTCCCACCGTCACGGCATGGCGGCTGCAGCGCCAGCAGGGACCTCAGGGCCGCCGGGCTCGTCGGTCGCTTCTTCGGCGCCGGCGAGCACAGCACCCAGAGCCACGACGTGGACGACGACCTGGCCCCGGCGAGGCTGTTCGTGGGCCTGCCCATCGACTCGGTCACGGACGGCGCGACGGTGAACAACGCGGTGGCGATCGCGGCGGGGATCCGGGCGGTCCGGCTGCTGGGCGCGGACGGCGTGGAGCTGCCGGTGTTCTGGTCCGTGGCGCAGCCCGAGTCCCCCGACAGGTTCAGCTGGGCCGGGTACAAGGCCGTGGCGGACATGGTGCGCGCCGAGGGGCTCAGCCTCCGCGTGTCGCTCCGCACCCACGGCACGCCCGGCGCCGGCGTCCCCTCGCTGCCCTCCTGGGTCAGCGGCGTCGCCGCCGACGACCCCGATATCTTCTTCACCGACCGATCCGGCGGCCGGCACGAGGGGTGCCTCTCCTTCGCCATCGACGAACTCCCCGTGCTCCGCGGCAAGTCCCCGCTCCAGCTCTACGAGGCCTTCTTCCGCAGCTTCGCCGTCGCCTTCGACGACTTCTTCGACTCCACCATCACCGTAACATACATACATTCCGTTGGTTGTTGCATTGAATGCATATATACATCGGCCGGCCATTGTTTCACGGCCGGACACGCGCTCTTGTCGCCGCAGGACGTGACGGTGGGGCTCGGCGCGCACGGCGTGCTCCGGTACCCGTCGTACCCGCCGGGGAGCGACGCCCGCAAGTTCACGGGGATGGGCGAGTTCCAGTGCTACGACAAGTACATGCTCCAGCAGCTGCAGCAGCACGCCAAGGACGAAGGGCACGCCATGTGGGGGCTGGCGGGCCCGCACGACGCGCCGCGGTACCACGACTCGCCGGACTCGTGCGGCTTCTTCCGGGAGCGCGGCGGGTCCTGGGAGACCCCCTACGGCGACTTCTTCCTGTCGTGGTACGCCGGGCAGCTGGTCGGGCACGGCGACCGCGTCCTGGGCACGGCCAACGCCGTGTTCGGCGGCAAGCCCGTGGAGCTGTCGGCCAAGATCCCGTTCATGCACTGGTGGCACGGCGCGCGGTCGCGCCCCGCCGAGGCGGCGGCGGGCTTCTACAAGAGCAACAACAAGAACGGGTACAGCCCCGTGGCCAAGATGTTCGCGCGCCACGGCTGCACCATGGTGGTGCCCGGGATGGACGTGTGCATGAACAAGCAGCACCACAGCACGGGGTCCAGCCCGGACACGCTGCTGGTGCAGATGAAGAACGCGTGCCGCCGCCACAGCGCGCGCATCGCCGGCGAGAACGCGTCGCTCGTCATGACGCACACCAGCAGCTTCTCGCGCATCCGCAGCAACATCCTCACCACCGAGCTCATGCGCCCCTGCCACTTCACGTACCAGCGCATGTGCGCGGAGTTCTTCTCGCCCGACCACTTCCCGCAGTTCATGGAGTTCGTGCGCAGCGTCGTGTGCGGCGAGTGGGATGAGGACGACGAGGAGCGCGGCATGGCGGTGCCAGGCAATGCCACACCCAGGGAGGCCAACGTGGTTTGAACATTGAACTCCTCACCATGCATGCCTTAGTAGTGCTACTAAAATACATGCAAATTTCCGCTGCTACTATATTTTTAGGGAAATTCCCGCTGTTGCTAGATTTATTTAGCTGAGAAGAGCGAGATGATCCAAGTATTAGTGGATCAGGGTTGCAAATGTGCAACCTTATATGTTTTTTTTAACGATGGTTTTCTTTTGTTGTATTTGGAGGCTTTCTACTTGTTAATCTATTGTCTCAACCTGAGACCATTTACTATATTACAGGCGACGCTATATTTCAGTCAACTGTTCTCCGTCGAGGATATAATAACATACTGTAGAAACAAGGAGAACTCAGATCTCAACAATTGTATTGTATATAACGAAATGCCTTCTGGCACCTTATACAAGGGTCATTTCAAATATAGCAGGGTTGCATAGATAGACACAAGTATGATCTCTCAAACTGCAACACAAGGTCAAACGCTGAATCGAAAGCGAAATGCTTTAGGATACTCTGATCTGATGTTCAAACTTGCCAACCTTAACCCTCAATGCAAACCACTCCAGCTAGATTGCTATTTACATCACGATAGTTCTCAACACAAGTATCCAGCTCTACTATGATTACTTGACCACCAAACTCTCCGGCTTAAAGCTCAGGTAAGTATAGATTTGGCTTTCTTGCTGTATCTGCTGGTTCACCTGCCTCGCATCTGCTGGGAAATGAGACATCAAAGTAAATAAAACGGTGTCAGGCTGAACGTACAGGATTTGTGGCTCAAATTATGGGTCAAGCAAAATGACTTGGATAAAGAGTGTTGAGCAGTGCCATAGAAACAGTGCTCTAGTACCATAGAAACGTCATGCCGGTGAAGGACAGCATTTTAGAAAGAAAAATAGCATGTGTGGGCAGCTTCTAAAGTGGACTATCAGCGATGAAAAATCGTACCTTGACTCATTCGCGAGTAATTTTGGTATCAAAGCTGCTCACGCAGATGGCAAATGCCTGAAACGCAGATATCGGATAACGGTAGTCCATGGTGAACAAATCCTTCCCGATCTTGCCAAACTGGAGTATCACACCATCATCATCCTGGTTACTCGGATCACTCTCGCCTGAAGCCACCAACTGGAAGTTCTTAACAGATGCAACCGTGACCCGCCCATGGAAATTCAGGCACCAGCACTGCAGTGGTTCATGCCAACTGGGGGAGTTGTTCTTCAGCACCATCTTAGGTTCATTCTGAGTGGCTAGTTGAACACCTGAACTATCCAGACGACCTGATTTCCTGAAGAATGGAACTGATGCAAAAGAGTTGGAGTTAATAGATGGAAATTCAGTCTGCATGGGAGCAGTCCCTCCTTCTTTAATCGCTGATACAGGGATCGAATCCATGACACAGGTCATCTTTCTTGGCATCCTGCAAAAAGTTAGACAAATTTTACAACTCTCATGTAATAAACCAGCAGTCATCGGCTAATATAATTTTCTGTTACACTACATTGCCCATAGCTACTTTCTAACCACCAAGTTCTGGCTTTAGATTCTATAATCAAATATATAAGGATGTATTTACTAATGTATAATCCTAAGCTTTGAATCCGCTTAATTTTTTTGCATGTCATGGACTCATCCTTCTAGTCTTACATTGGCTTGCAGCTAGTAATAGCAATTCTCTAAAATAAGATTTGCTATCAGCAATTCAATTAGCAGGTATAAACAGGGATGCAATAATAGGCATTAGGGGTAAAAAATTCAAAATGATGTTGCAGTATTTCCCATTGAAACTGCAATTCTCATAAAAATTGTAAAAATGTATTGAATATTTTCTTGGAAAGAAATATGAACCTAACATTGGAAGAACATAAAAAAAAACAATATGGTTTGCCATACCTAGAACCAAAAGTACCTTCGTAAGAAATGTGTGAAATTGGATAATTCCCAGCAGCCACCCCAGGAGAAACTTGGGCTGAACCGGTCATGTGTGCAGACGGACCCTTTGAAACCACAGCCCCGGCACAAGGTGGATGGGCATCATAGACAGTAAATTTTGTTCCCAAGAAGTTTGATCTGATTAACAAAGAATATGTTAAACCGAGGTCTCTGTCACAAGAATACTTTTGATCCGATGCACTGCACTGAAAAAACAGAGCAAGGTATGAATTTCAGACACCGTTTTCTTGAATGCTCACCTTATCTTGCCAATGTAGGTACCTTTTGATGTATTCTTCGCTTCAAGCGAAATCAGGTATTCAGTGCCTGCAGGCCTACGACTTCTGCGTGCAGCAAGTAGAAATTTCCCATCATCAGCTAATGCTGCAGAGCAAAGAAAAAAAACATCGCCCTGTCAACAATGGTCACATCCACACCGTATTTGCCCAAGAGGCAAAAGGCAAACATAGGGGTGAAAAAAAGCAAACCATCAGTGATTCCAATGCACAGAGAATATGACTGAGCAGCGCGGTTCCTCCTAATGAAACATTTAATGGGGGCATCCCTTGGGCCAGGCTGCAGGTTACATATTTGAAATTGCAAGTTAATAAATCACAGACAAATCGATGAACGGAATTTCAGAGTTAAAGCATGTTGGAGAAAAAAAAAGAGTCAAAGAAAACTCAAATCAAACGTTAACAAGACTGTAAAAACAAGTTGATTAGTTCCTAAAGTAACATTTGACCTTGCATACTTGATTCTAAGCGAATTGACTTGACCAACAAATTCAGAAAGAATTGTATACTAATCTTACCTCCTCTGAGCAGATAATAGTATCTCGACCTAACTAACCTTCTCGACGATTTTCTTTTTCCACATGAGGCAAAACCCATTTCCATTTCTCGACAGATTTTCTTGTACCCAAGGACTGAAAATTAGACAAAGATGACTAGGTAGGTAGTACCAACAGCGGAATTCTGCCTGATATCTTCCAGAGACAACGAAGGGTCACACACGCAACTTGAGTCCTGGACATGGAGGCTTTGACCCGAGCAAATGCAAATGATGAATGCATTATGGCAAATACCATCATTGCCAATGACTACTCAGTTCAAGGTGGAAAAAAAAAATATACGGTGATGCAAAAACAAAACTTTTACAAAACACCAAGGTTGACCAACGAGCATAGATCAGATTCAGAGTTCGTGGCCAGGGGAACCATACCTGCTTGAGAGAGATGGGGAAGGTGAATTTCCCAGACGCCTCCGGCACGCGCACGATCTCCTTGACGGCGGCCCTCCAGCAGCGGCAGACGCCGGCGCACGCCACGACGGCGCGGCGGCCCGGCCACCGCGCCTCCTCGTCCTCGACCCTGGCCAGCACTATCCGCAGGAGCTCGGGGGGCACCTGCGCCCAGCAGCTCTCCCGCAGCGCCTCATCCGGCTCGGCTGCCGGCGCTCGCCCGGCGTGACCCCCCGACCGGTCCGACCGGAACCGCAGCAGGCCGCGCGACGAGATGGCGCCGATCTCGCCCTTCATCTCCTGGATCATGCTGCTGAAAGGCATCGCCTTTCGCGTCCCCCTCGCCAAAACCACCGCCGCCGCCCAAGAACTCTCTCCTACTGTCTGGTCTGTCTCCAATTCGAAGCCTAATAACTCCACAAAAGCAGCAGATATCGCGGCTTTCAACCGAAGCAAGACATTGGCGATGAACTGGAACCTTTTTGTGAACTGTGGCAGGGGGTTTCAGGCCATTGAGTGATCTTCAGAGTTCAGATAGAAGGCGGTGGAGGGGGAGATGGGAAGTTTCGTGAGCTGTATTGATATGGACGTGCTGGGAGGGACTGGGGCCTGTGAGATGAGAGGGATTTGGGGGATGTGAGACTTTGTCCTTGGCGTGGACACGGACAAAGGACGTGGAGGTGGAGCTTCTTGTCCATGACTCCATGGGGGTTGGGCTGCGCGTGACGGAAGGTAGCTGGAGGAACAAAAGGGAGCAGTAGGCCAGTAGGCAGCAGCTGTAGGTGGACACCGAACCGAACAGTCTTTATCGATCGGTTTCATTTCGTTCCGCTGCAGCGTGTGAAAGCACAGCACCAGAAAATGCCGCGTGGGAACGTGCCCTCCATTCCGTACCACAAGTATGAATCTGCCTTATATTCTGACATGACGACTGACGAAGACTACAGTATTTCAAAACTGTCTGAAGTGTCGATCAACCAGTAATAAACCATTTTGATCGGCTAAACCTGGTTGCTAATTGTACTAGACTACTATGAAATCAAACCGGATAACAACATGCTCCTGTTACTGCAACTGCAAGATGACACATCACCTTTTCCCAGAACTGTAAAAGCTGGACAGACATGAGTAAGACACTTTTGTCCGTTGCAGATTGTAGTTGTTAATACATAATATGAGCTGATTGTGAGGTTAGAAATTTCTCCTTGTACTGTTCCAACATCACACATTTATTAAAGCACTACTACTACTGCACTTGCAACATCCAACTATCCACCTTTCCTTCGGATTGGATCAAACCCAGATCTCAGTCTTGATGCAGAGTTATGAGCGAGCCTACCAAACAAAGGTGTAATAATAGGGAAACGACGTCACTGTCCGTCGTCCTCTTCTCTGTGAAAGGTGGAAGAAGATGCACATCATGTGATCGCTGTGCATGCTCTGGATGCTAGTTTTTGGCCGTGCTCCCAATGAAACACCCTGATGATGAAATGAAACTTCAGAGTTTAGGTAGGCTCTTGTTTAGATTCAAGAAGTTAGAAAATTTTGGTACTGTAGTATTTTATTTGTATTTGGTAAATATTGTCCAATCGTGGACTAACCAGATTTAAAAGATTCGTCTCGTGATTTATAACTAAATTATACAATTAGTTTTTTTTTACTTACATTTAATACTCTATATATACGACTAAAAATTAATGTGATAGAGAGAGAGAAAAAAATCTAGAATTTAGAGGAAAAGAGAACAAAGGCTAGAGTTCAGACTAGAATTCAACAAGAAGTTGTCTATCTATCTGCAGAAGCGGGATCGAATCCGGCCGGCCCATCGTATGGAACGTGCAATTTCCACTCTACACGACAGGCAATTGGTTGCTATGACATGCATGTGCTTGACGTGTACATGCGATGCTATCGATCATCCATCACTCCGGTGGAAGCATGCACACGTTGTGATCATCAAGAACATGTCACTTATTGCTTTCGCAGGGCTAGGTTAGGTAGGAGATATGTGAGTGCATGCGCTATTGTTGGATCATATCTTTGCACACCAACGCGCGGGGCCCTGCTACGCAAAGTTTGTGAACAAAGTGTTTTGTAATCTTTTCAGAAAAAAAAAACAGGAACAAAAAACAACTCCAGCCTTTTTTCACCCTCCAAGCAATCTATATCTATACCTATTAATAAAGAGGTAAATTTTTCGCTTTTTTTTTCCGCCCATTCAATCTGATCTAACTGTTTAGCCCACTCACTCCTAACTTGCTCGGCAGCCCCCCGCTTCACCACCAGTCCCGAATCCATCGGTGCTCCCTTACCCCCACACGCCACTCGCGGCCTCAGCCCACCACCTATGACTTCACGGCCTACCCAGCCAAACGCTCTTCTTTTGCCCCGTGAACCGCACGCTAGATTCGAACCTTGGTCTTTAAGGAAGAAGTTCTAAGACTTACCACAGCATTATACAATACATAATATGAGCTGATTGTTTATATTTATCTTTAATCCATTGTACTGTTCCAACATCACACATTTATTAAAGCACTACTGCACTTGCAACATCCAACTATCCACCCTTCCTTCGGATTGGATCAAAACCCAGATCTGAGTCTTGATGCAGAGTTATGAGCGAGCCTACCAAACAAAGGTGTAATAATAGGGAAACGACGTCACTGTCCGTCGTTTTCTTCTCTGTGAAAGGTGGAAGAAGATGCACATCATGTGATCGCTGTGCATGCTCTGGATGCTAGTTTTTATGGCCGTGCTCCCAATGAAACACCCTGCCTGATGAAATGAAACTTCAGAGTTTAGGTAGGCTCTTGTTTAGATTCAATAAGTTAGAAAAATTTAGTATTTTCAAACAGGCCTTCCGTAGTATTTTATTTAAGTATTTGGTAAATATTGTTCAATCGATAAGCAGGTTGTGGCTAGGCATACCATTTAAAATGTTGTGATAGCTCATCATTTATAATATAAAAAGTACAAACCACCTATTTTTTTAGATCTTACAAATTTTACAAATCAATTTATAACAACTTTTAAAATTAATTTGTTAGAGAGAGAAAAAAAATACATACAATTTAAATAGGAAAATCAGAAAACAAAGGCTAGAGTTCAGACTAGAATTCAACAAGAAGCTGTCTATCTGCAGAAGTTTAAGGATCGAATCCGGCCGGCCCATCGTATGGAATATATTTATTTTTTTAATATTAAATGACAGGCAATTGGTTGCTATGACATGCCCATGTGCTTGACGTGTACATGCGATGCTATCGACATCCATCACTCCGGTGGAAGCATGCACACGTTGTGATCATCAAGAACATGTCAAAATGATTGCTTTAAGAAGGGCTTTTTTATAGGAGATATGTGAGTGCATGCGCTATTGTTGGATCATATCTTTGCACACCAACGCGCGGGGCCCTGCTACGCAAATGTTTGGAACAAAGTGTTTTGTAAATCTTTTCAGAAAAAAAAAAGGAACAAAAAACAACTCCAGCCTTTTTCACCCACCAAGCAATAATGTATAATGCATTAAAATATTAGATGATCTAAGTTCATTGGGCCTAATTGGTTGGCAACCAAAATTTATTATACCAAATGTCAGTAGTTGGCAAATTTTACCAAAGATTTGGCAAGCCAAATGTGAGTAGTTGATAAATTTTGGTAGCCAACCAATTGTTAGCCAAAATCATGGCTTGCCAAATCTCTGGCGTGATAAATTTTGACAATCAATCAATCAGGCCACATTTTTTTTAGAAAAAAAACTTTGGTTGTCACTATAAAAAATATATATAGATTGACAGTACCAAATTCGACCAAACAAGGACCCACGTAACGTATAACTCTTTTCGTTCATGGATTATTGTTACAACTATTGCTAGTAATTAGATTTATAAAAGCCTTACTTAGGATGTAGATGGAACTTATATTTGTGATCAGAGCTAATACAATCATAATGTCAATTGCAAGGGGGAAACCATAAAAATGCACATCTAGTTTAGCCACAAATCTATGACTAAATCGCCACTCATTACAAAAATACAAAATGTTTTATATATAATGGTGAGGTAAAGAGAATTTTCTATTATTTGTTCTAGTGTTTGATTTTATTCTAAGGAAATATATAACTGAGAACAATTTAGGACTCTCCTGATGACCATCTAAGATCAGAATTTATAATATAATAACTTCTCCTAAATGTGGGCTTCGGTGTAAACTTTTCGTTACAAAATTGCCTCTAGTAAAGTTCCCCATGGGTATGACCAGTGATCTCCCAGCATTCTTTCTCCAGATGGGCCTACCCATTCCTCACTTCACTGTCACTTCTCAATTCTCAGCTACCGTGGGCCGGAGACACGCGCACTGGGCCGAACGGCCCGTCTGCTCGTTCCTGCTGATGCAGTAACGCTGATGGAGCCTCTGCTCGTGGTTGTGGACCTGGACCACCATCACCATACACACACACCAGCTGTGCTGACGCGGTCGCCAACCGTTCCCCACCGCCGGCCGGATCTCCTGGGAGGCGACGCCGCGACCGCGCAACGGCGACCCTCCGCCGGTGTCCCCACGCACGATGAACCGTCGCCGCGGCATCTTCGATGGCCTCCCCATCCCGGCCGACAAATCGGTAAGTCCCACCCCACCGTCGGTTGTTCCTCGCGGCGGCTGGCCCGGAACTGTGATCGTCGGAAATGCTAATTCTCGTCGTCTCGGTGCGGGGGCGCAGTACCTCAAGGAAGGCCTGTTGCGGATCGACGAGAGCTGGGCGGCCGCGCGGTTCGACTCGCTGCCGCACGTCGTGCACATCCTCACCTCCAAGGACCGCGAGGGCGAGATCCAGTTCCTCAAAGAGCAGAGCGACCTCATCGAGGACGTCGTCGACGAGGTCGTGCATGCCTACCACCATGGTTTCAACAAGGCCATCCAGAATTACTCCCAGGTTCGTCGCGGTCCGCCCATCCTCTTCGTTCCGTTTCATTTGTTTCCCTGATGAATAACGAGCCCTTCAGTCGTGCGCGCCTGAAGTCAACATGCCTATGCCTCGTGGAGCTGTTGGTTTAATTCCCGTTTTCCTCTTCATTCATGTGCTGTGGCGGCCACAGATCCTGCGGCTGTTCAGTGAGTCTGCTGAGAGCATTACCGGACTCAAAGGGGAGATGGAGGAGGCCAAGCAGCTGCTTGGCAGGAAGAATAAGCACCTCGGCCAGCTGTGGTACCGGTCCCTCACGCTGCGCCATGTGCTCTCCCTTTTGGATCAGATCGAGGATGTTGCCAAGGTCAGTGTATAAGCTTTATCTCTTCCGATTAGGTGCTCTTGCCAACAAGATCATGGGCATGTTTGGTTCTAGGCCCCGATTGGCCGTTGGCCAAGACAAGTTTTGGCTGGTCAAACCGCCTTGCTGCAGAGCTCTGTGTTGCCCTAGATTCTGTCCTTGTACTTTAGCAAGCTAGTATCCAGATGTTGACAGTAAGAAATTATGAACCAATTTAAGTGATTTTTATGGATAGAATAAGTGTAGGAGATTGTGCATGGTGCCATTATAATTTTATATGCATGTGAGTAAATTTCATGCTGAACAACTAACCTTGCCACCTTGGACTTCTTACATAATCTAAGTAGGTGAATTTGGTAACCATGTTCTGAATATGTGTCTGATACATATTCTCCAAAGGTTCTTGAAGAATCTGATGGTTTATGGTTTATGTTTTGACTGCCCTTATGTTAAAGATCCGTGGAAAATTCCAAAGCAATACTATTAGAAGATTCTAAGTTGAGTTTGGTCTGTGAAGTGCAAACTTGTTTTGATCATAGCTTGAAGACAAGGCTTGAAATCAATCATAAAAAAAAAGGCTTGAAATCACGTGAACAAGTTTTTAACGAGACAAACACATATTCTAGGGCCAAAGGGGATATGAGTGACACTTGGTCCTTGAAGGCCACTTTTCATGCCTTGGCTCATGCCAATCCCAAGTCAACATTTGTGCTTAGAAATGGGCCCAGCCTTGGCTCAGCCAAAGGTTGTGACGTTTGTGCTTGGCTCAAGAAAGCTCAAAAACTTCACATTAATGTAAAATCTTCTATAAAAGCATGGCTGGAGCTTGATCTCAGCCTCATATAATGCCTCATCTTGTTTTTTCTTCTCGAATGCACTTGCCTCATATTAATTATAATGCCTCCTACAAAAGTTGGCCAATAGGTTCAGCTCAAAAAATTAGGAGGTAAACATCTGGCCAAAAAAAAAAAAAGAAATCTAGAACAAGTAGAATTAGCTTTAATCACACAATTTGTTCTCAAGCTATTTACTCCATTCTGTCTACTTTTCAACCTTAGCTCTATCTTAAACTTGGAGTTATTCTGCTACAATGGTGAATACCGCAGGTTCCTGCTCGAATTGAAAACTTAATTGCAGAGAAGCAGCTGTATGCTGCAGTGCAAGTGCATGTCCAATCAGTGCTGATACTAGAACGAGAAGGCCTTCAAGCGGTTAGTCGCTACACTAATCATAATTTCTTCATGCTTTACCTTTCTGAAAATTTGGGCGAGGATTATCTTGTGTTTACCTTGCATGTACCTTTCAGTTAAGGTTTTCATATATTGTATGCTTTGCTTTAATCCAACAAAATGCTAAACTGCACTTGTGCTGTAGTTGCATTTTTAATAGTTATGGCTCGGTACATGAACTCAATAGGTCCGGAGTATTTATTTTGAAGTATCAGTTTTATCATCATACGCGTATGCAAAATTTGTACTTGGAAATTCAACTCACCAAATGTTCAGGATCCAAATTTGCTGTTAGGCTGTGTTTCTCATTTGTGGCTGAGGAGCCCGCCCCTTCTGATTTATGGGTAAATGTGCTGGGTACCTAGTTAGTCTTAGTAGTTAGACCTGATGAAAATTATGAGTATTGCAAATATTGAAGTTAGTAAGAATTCTATGAACTTTCTCTGACAACTGGTTAAAGGTTTGCCAAAATCTCACACGGATTGGAAGTTATTGTTACCCATGGTTTAATACTTTAATTTGATGGACATTTATTGATGAATTTGTTAAAACTTTAGATCAGCAGCATTTGTGGTTATTAAATAGATTTAAGCATTTGTGCATTTAGTTTTCAGAGTGATGATAGGACATATTTGATAGGTTTTGTTAGTTATTATGTCATTATTCTATGTCCTTTGGGTGTGTGGCTCGAGACAACTGTGTAGCCTATCATGCGCTAGCAGATATTCTTCTAATCATCTTCCAACATAGCAATGTCAAAAGCTAACAAAAATTTAAAGGTAGGTGCTCTTCAAGATGTTCGTTCTGATCTAACAAAGCTGCGAGGAGTACTATTTTACAAAATTTTGGAAGAGTTGCATGGCCATTTGTACAACAATGGCGAATATAGGTATGCTTTTATTTCTTCTGGTCTTCTTTGATGATCTCAGATTCTCAGTTGTTTCTGTAGCCACTTGCCCACTTCTTTTTTATATTACATGCTTTCTACGGCATATCAAATATTTACTTAAGTATAATGATTTTGCTACTGCTGGCTGTGTTCTGCACTGAAAATCTTATTTTGATGTGATTTCTTGGTAACTCCTTTGGTAGTGGTAAATAATATGTGTCATGCGATTGATTGCTGTGATTCCATCATTGATCAACAATTGTTCACTTTCCAAGATTTTCTCTGCAGCTCTGCGACTTTAAGTGTGGTTGACAGTGAGGAAATACCGACTTCTACAGCTGCTGGGCGCTTGGTAAATAGCATGCAACCTCTTTCAAGGAGAAGTAGATCAATTAAAGGTGACAATCACATTGGTGGGCCAGTAGATGGGTTTCCAAAAGTTAGTTCTGTTGATGGAGGGTATGTTCAAATTCCTACTCTTCCTAGCATTTGCTGCATATGCCTTTTGGAGACTTGATCCTGTGCCCAAGGGTCTGAATGCATTTCACTCTGGTGACTTCCAGGCAAAACATTTTAAAGGTGATAACTGATTAATGATAAAAACCCTGCAATTTGTCATGAATATTACTCCCTCCATCCCAAATTATAAGGCATTCCAAGAATCTTTGTGAGTCAAACTTTTTTAAGTTTGACCAAAATTATAGAAAAAAACCACAAAGATTTATGACATCAAATAGGTATACGATGAAAATATAGCTAATGACTTATAATTTGGGATGGAGGGAATAAAAAGTATATTAGACAAAAAAATACAGTGTTTTTTTTTTTTTTTGGAGTTTCTATCAAATGTCCAAAAGTATATGGCAACTTTGTTAGCAACTAGAGGTATCTATGACGAATATGTGCCTGATGTGAATTTTTATTTTTTTTTTTATACCCTGAAATACTTCAGCTTACATGTTTAATCTCATCAAATGTCATGCCTAAAACAGTATATAATTATTGGACAAAGCTTTGTTTTGCTTCAACTAGAGGTATCTATGTCACATAATATGTGCCTGAAATGAATGAATTTGACCCACTGAACATATGCTTCATAGTAAATTAGTAATACATATACCCCCACTTAAATATCTTCACTAGCTTTTTTTTGAAATCTAGTTAATCTCAGCAAACAATATCATGCCTATAAACAGATTGCATATAATTATTGTAAACACAAAACAAGACCCCACATGGATATTTTCGCTTTTTACCACTAATTATGTTAAGAATTTGTTCACGCATTTATTATCCATAGTCACATAATTCAGTAATTTTGGTCCTTTCTTAAATGAATGGAATACACTAACAACTTGTCAAGTAGTCATGTACAATTTTTTTAGATCTTACATTTCTTCATTTGATGGCCCAGATGATAATGCATATTGTAGACATGAGTTGAAAGTTGAATTGTCCAATAGGAAGGATTCAAAAACAACTTTTTCTATTTTTTTTTTTCAGCTCTTCATTTGATGGCCTAGATGATATGAAATCCCAAAAAGTTTTTCGTGAAATCCCAGTTTTTCTTTCCTGTGCTACACCAGATGAGTTTGTTGTATGTCTTTGTTTCTCAATCCATGGTGGTGCAATTGTTTTCTGTCAAGTTTCCTCAGTTATATTTATTTGTTTTGAATGCTTCTTTAGGAATCAATGATAAAGGCAGATGCCCCCCTTAATGTGAAGTACCTGAGAACATTGGTACAATGCTTATCCATGCTTAGAAAGGTTGCAGCTGCAGGAGCTGTGATATGGTACTTCTCATCCTGACTTTTTCATTTTTCGTACAGAAGAATAAACTCTTTTGTTTATCTGTTATGGGTTTAGATTGATTGGAGAGGGAAAGGGAGAGGAAGAGGGCAGCAGCAGCTGAGGAAGGGCCGCGCTACTGTGTACAGTACTGTTGGCGCAACATCGTCTGTGGTGAACAGTAACTCTGGAGGGATAGGGAAATCCCTTCATCATCCTCTATTATAGAGACTCAACTTGGCACTCAAGCCACCCTATAGATGGGGTTTATAAACATAATCCTGTACTTCCTAACTTATCAAACCACTTGCCTAACAAATAGTGGATGGGCATGGTCTTGCACAGCCCATGGCTATCTGGGCCTTAACATTGTCATGAATGGTTATTATAGAAATTTCTTCCAGATAACTAGATCATCCTTATTTATTACTGAATACATGGAAATATGTGCAAAGATCATCCTTAAATCTAGTACCACTGTACCAGAACAAGCTGCCTTCCCTCCCTTCTATATACAATTAGAACTACCTGATATATTAGTATTTTAACCCATGACAAGAATATGTTATTTACCCATGTTATAAAGATTTCTCTATAACTCCATTTTGTGGTTTATAGCAAGCTAATCGCATGTGCTATTTTGATTTTCACTTTAGCTTTTAGTATTTTTTTTTAATAGTAGCATTTTCATGACAGCCAACGAGTACGCCCTACAATCCATGATGTTATCACTTCAAAGATTAAAGCATATTCTGAAGAGGCTTCAAAATCCAGTATTGACAAAGTTGCAAAAACAACGTCTGATGTGTTGCATTCAAATGGACCTATTCCCCGGTTCCAAATGCTCAAACAGAAAACAAAGACATCTGTTTATGGCAGCACAACTAGTTGTCAGTCCCATTTCGCCAGCTATGGCACCCACAGGAGATGCTCAGCGTGCAGCTACTCAACTTCTTAAATCAATATTTGAATGCCTTGTAGAGATACTTGGTAGGTGCTAAGTATCAGTTAGTTTGGTTTCATACAAACCTGTATCTTATTGATTTGCAAACATTAAATTTATTTTACTTGTCAGAGAACCATATTATTGTTGGAGAGCTTCTTGAGCAAAAATCAACATCTGAGGTTGATAATGTAAACACACCTCATATTGCAAATGGGGATGCTAGCTGGAATCCAGACTCTGAATCTTCCCAAGCTACTGGTGGTTTCAGTGTTGCATTCTCTCTATCAGTCGTGCAGGTATCCTTTTATACTACATGTCTATCATTTTTACTGTGATCTGATCTTTTTTTTTAATATTCAACCCATAAATTTTGTACTCTCTCTTAATGCAATGAAATGCAGCTCTACTGTTGCCCGAGAAAAAAAAAAACGTGCATCCATTCATGTTTTGAAATTTGGTATACTATCATGCTTTTTTACTTGAAATGGTTTGATGTAATGAGCCTGTTAATAGTAGTGCAGGTTATAATCATGTTCTGCCTTGTGTAATGAAATGTGTCTGCCATTGTAGTGTTCTCTTTGAATTCTTATGCCTTCCTTTCTCATCTGTGTTTCTTTTTTATTAGAGTGAGTGCCAGCAACTTCTGTGTGAAATTTTGCGGGCAACTCCAGAAGCTGCTACTGCTGACGCAGCTGTCCAGACAGCTAGGCTTGCAAATAAGGATCCAGTGAAGGAAAAGAGGCAAGTATTCGCCTATGAGTGGCCTTCTACATGGATCACTATAATTTACTTGCATATTCACAAATATTGTAATCGAGTTAATTGTTATGTAATGTCCTTAGCAATGAATGGTTTTCTGTTTACTTATTATAATGTGTGATTTGCATGCAGTTGCTCTTCTTTTTCCATACTGAAATGCTATTTTTTCAACTTTTAAATTGCATACGAATCTCATGCATACAGGGTTCAATATTGATAGTTTTTGCAGGCTATAGCTTTCTTCTGAATATGTTGGTTCATAAGCAATAGACACATATTTTCTTGGCTATATGATCTGTAATGATTGAAACTGGGAGCACTTCATATTATTATTGATTGCTTTGAGTGACTTCAAATTTTCACTTATTCGACATCTTTTCATTTCTCCCACTAAATTTTCTATTGGGATAGTGCTTTTTTCTCTCAAACACTCTAGAGATTACATTTATTAATTTAAAGAGTAAGAGGACTGAAATTGTGAAGAAACAATTACCTGATTACATTATTTCTTCTCAGCAAAAAGGTTCTTCTGTTTGCTTCAGTTTTGTTTGTTTGAGGTTTGTGTGGAGAGAATATATTATGAGACAAAAAAAATTCTCACTTGTGTTGAATACAATTGTCATTTCATAGGACTATTTGTATCCACAATGGTTGACTCTAGCCTGTGGCACAAGCCATCTTGTTGCTATACAATACTGTCAGTCCCTCTGTGATAGCTTGTGTGGCTATTCATTTACTTCATGCCTAGTGCTCTATTTTGGAGAAGATTCAACTTCAAATCAGAATCAAATCTATCTGTTCTTCTAGATTGATGGCTTAGATCATTTCAATTTTCCTGTTGTCAAGAAAATAATTTTAAGCGTGTAAACTGATAATTTAGTAATATCAATATATGGCTTACTAAACATTCTTCCTGCAGGGATGGATCAGAAGGCCTTTCTTTCGCTTTCCGCATTACTGATGCAGCGACCTCAGTGCCAAATGAAGGTATGTACTTGATGACCACCTTGTTATGCATCATTTGGAAGAAATCTTGTTTCTCTTCAAGCTTTTCTTGGTTGTCTGTTGGTAATATATTGTGACTGGTACGGATATTTTTCCGTGTGCTTTTGTTTTTTATTTCAACACAAGTCACATCTTAGCTGATTATTGACTTGGTTTCATGTATTGCTATTAAATTTGTATTTATGCCATTTATGTTCAATTTCAATCTACCACAGGTCAAGGATGGCGAAGAAATTCCAATGTGCCTAAAGAAGGGTATGGAACAGCAAGTGTCATACCTGACCAAGGAATTTTCCTAGCCGCGTCTGTTTACCGTCCTGTCTTTGAGGTAACCTGTCTTGTAGTTGTCTGTTCTATATGTCTCACTATCATATTATTACGTTGTTCATGGGGATTTTTTTTTTGCAGTTTATGAATAAAATAGGGTTGATGTTGCCTCAGAAGTACTCGCAACTTGGGTATTGTGCCTGATCTCTGAACTAATTTACATTGACTTTGAAATATAAAATTACTTTTGCCTTTCATAAATCTACAATTAGTTGTGATAAATCTATGCTGCCTTGTTCGTGGGTTTGTGTTACTTGTTAATCTATCGGTGTGCTGGCTTAATTTTTCAATTTGAATGAGAGCCTTCTAGCTAGTATGAAATTTGTAAGGAATGACAAGGTAAAAGAGAGTAGTTAGATCGGTCAAAACCTAAGAGAGTTGTTTTGGAGGATCAAGAGCTTGGATTTAAAGCTGCCACTGGCTAAGGCCTGGTAAAGCTGTTTCTAGCATAAGATTCAGTTGTGAAGCTAATTTAGAGCCACCTCTGAATAGTTTATAGGGCACTGTACCAAGCACAATCCCCTACATGCCTAACAGGAGGCTTTTTGTTTGTTTTATTTACCTATACATAGCAATCAGAACATAGGGATGTCATCTCAGTATTCAGCTATGGCTCATTACCACAAATCTCTCATTCTTAAAGTCCATATATGTATTTAATGACTTAATAACACTGGTGGCAGCTAGTGTATTTGCATCTGACCCTGTTCACGGTCATCTCAACTGTCTGTTGCTTATAGCAGTAGATTGACCTGTGCAATATGTGATGGTTCAAGACCTATTTAGAACATATGCAAAATACCAGGTAGCCATCATGCCATCAGTTACTTCTACTTAAACAATAAGAAGAATAACACTAAGACTGTTTAGTCCTCATATAAGTTGGGTAGGCTAGAGATGAAATCCAACAAGAATTACCAACAAAGAGGATATAAGTAAAAGGCACTAATCTGCCATTGAACCGTTGAATAAAAGTTGTTCTTCAGATAATATCAGCACTCCTTACTCCCAAGTAGTAGAAAATAACTGTATGAGGCACTTTTGCAAATGTATCTGTGGTTGTAAGTTATGAAAGGCATAATGCAACCAATTGGGATTGACTTTGTTCCAAAACATGAAAACAATGCCAGATTATTTCGACCTAATAGCAGATATGCATGATTTGGAGGAATGGAGCATGTTAGGCCCTACATCTTTTCCTGAAATTGATTCTCTCTGTTGGAGGAATTATAACTAGATCATGTTTATTTACTAGTGCTTTTTAACATGTGCAGGAGTGATGGCTTATTGGCTTTTGTGAATAACTTTCTGAAGGAGCATTTCTTGCCAGCAATATTTGTAGATTACCGAAAATGTGTTCAGCAGGCCATATCCAGTAAGTCAACCCAGGAAGTTTGTCCATAGGCCGAGAAATTCGATCTTTTTCCTTCCTATAGTTGAAAGTGATCCAAGAGGTTGAAAGTTGATTTTTTTCCTTCCTGTAGTTAGGTGTGAATAGTTATATTGTGAAATCTTTTTCCCAAGCATGTAGTGCCTGTTGTAAATAACTGATAGGTTTAGGGTTTAGGGAATCTGAGTGGTCCCGACAAATTTGATCCAAGCATTAATACCACATTGGTTTTGGCTCAGACTCATGTTTGCTCATGCATCCTATATAGTGCCCTTGACATCCAACAGTAACTGTCTCTAATGCTCTAGTTCTGGAACCAATAGAATGCTGAGCTTGTTGTAGTCATAATAATCTGGCACCTTAACTAATCTTTGCCTCTAAGTACGGGATGGGGTTGTTGTTGACCCATTTTGAAACCTTGAATCATCAATCGGTTACTGGACATTAAGAAGTCCAAAAGCAATTTGTCGCCCACAGATATATTTGTAGGATTTTTGGCGTCCGTAATGCTCGATATATCAGTCAATTTTTTTTAATAAACATGTCGATGCATGTAATGATATGGTATTAGTGCTAAGTATAGTGATGTGTAATCAAAACAACAAAAAAGAGCAAAGTACCAGGATTGGAAGAGAGATTGAGACTTGAGAGGAATCAAGACTCCAAAATCTTTTCAAAATAGTGTGCCATTTGTTTGATATATCAGCTGGTCCACTTACAACTTTAGTCTGGCTCTGCCATTCCTTACATGTGTGTGTTTTTTTAATATACACGTGTGTCCTCAAAATTACATGAATGTGACTTCTTTTCATATCCTTTTTGGAGCCCTTGTTGGAACTTGCTTAGTCTTCCACATTACATATATGAAAAAAACATATTATACGTTTGTTTTATTATGTGATATGTGCATACAATTGTTGCTGGACCATTAAACAGTGAATGGGCTGTTACTGTATTGTTCTGACCCTTACCCATCTGTGAAGAAATGGACAATTGAGTTCAAAGACTTTGTTAACATTTAGTAATGACTGTAAAAAATATTATTACATGCTTTCTCACATATTTGTGCAACTTTATTACCATATATCTTTTGATAGGCCCAGCAGCATTTAGGCCACGTGTAAATGCAACCTCAGCATATAGTTCATCAGTGGAACTTGGACGCCCTGTGCTTCAAGGGCTTCTTGCTGTTGATATAATAGCTAAAGAGGTAGTTTTCTCGCCCACCCACCCAAAAGACTGTTGTCTTTTCCTTCTAATTTTTATTATATTTATTTGCCACAATTCCTTTTTTTCTTTCTTTCTAGGTTCTTGGATGGGTTCAATTGATGCCTAACTATGCGACTGAGCTTGTGGAGTATGTACGCACATTTTTAGAACGTGCTCATGAGAGATGTCGTGCATCATATATGGAGGTATTCAATACACTTTAATGAATTTTATTGCATCCATGATCAGAGAATTAAATATATATTTTTTAGAAAGATATGTAACTGGGATCAAGATCATAGGAGATAGGTAGACCTCGAGACATATGGCCTTGAGAACTTGTGGCCAGACACGTCGATGTTGGATGAAGCAAAAAGCACTGAACTGCAGAAGAATATAAATTTGTAGCGACAGATGGTCAGTAGGCACATGGGTAAGAAGAGATAAATGTAAGGGGATGGCAACAGATACATAGGGAAATATATAAAAAGAGGCCAAGCTTTCTAGATATGTAATATATTAGCTGGGAGACTTAACAATGCAGAAGGCCAAAAGTAACAATACTGAACTCAGTGTTTTCCTAGCACATGCTAGATGGTCAATCAGCCATCCATTCGTTTAGATAGTCTAGATGATCATTCAGTGATGTTTATGCATTATGCTACTGTTTGATGATCATTGACTACTTAAATCTTCTAGCATTTATTCATGGTTTTAGGCCCTAAACTACATGTGATGAACAACTTCTTAAATGGTATTTATTCATGATTTTAGGCCATTTACTGTCATAGCCTTTTTGGTATACGTCCAACATTTACTGTCATAGCCTTTTGACTACTTAATACACTAACCCGTTAACTACCCCAGCAAAGGCCAGCAGCCACGAAAGTAGAAAATTATCTTTGATATTCTGGTGTCTGCATAGATATATTTGTCAAATGTAAATGTGATATATTATGCAATCGGACCGCCATGTACCTTTTGAAAACAATGACACTCAGCTCCCCTGCTCGTTGGAGGAAAACACAATGATACATTATGCCAACTGAGCTAGCAGACTCTGCCTTGAGTTGCATATTTCAACTCTGCCAGTTCTGCTATTTCTGATAGTTCTATTTCTGGCATTACTTTTTATTCCAATTTTGAGGGGAAAAAAGAATCTGAAAGTGATTTGAGGCATTTTCAGGTGGACTCCAATTGTTATCACCCCTACACAATAGTACACTGTTTTCTCGTCTCTCTTATAAAGTTCTTGATTCTTGTATTGTATGTGAAAATTGCAGGCTGTTCTTGAAAAGCAAAGTTACATTCTCCTTTCGAGGAATGATGTTGAGAGTTTAATGCGCCTGGAACCAGCAAATATTTCTTTGCAAAATTCTACTGGTGAACCTGATAACAATGTAACAGATGCAGAGGCAGTCGAAGTAGAGATTGAACTAAGCGATCTCTTATTAGATATGTGCCCAATAAAACAGGTACCTTTTAGTGTTTACAAATTTGTTGAATACTTCTATTTATGTTGATAAGTTCTACTCCTATATTAGTTTTATTTTGAATTTGTATGATATTCCATTTGAATCGTTTTTGAGAAAAAAATATTCCATTTGAATCAATGACCAACCATGTTGGCATTCTTAAAGATACATTCTATATTCTTTCTGCCAGACATTTAATAATTGGTTCAGCTGTTTCTTTAGTCACAATTTATTGATTGTGTCTGCAAAACTTAATAGTCAAATGTAAAGATCTGGTTTATATGTGTTACAGCTAAATATAGGAATCAATATGAAGCTGTTTTGTTTTAGTTTGCCTCAAGTGCCGTACTATCTTCGATTTTTGTATCACTAGGACTTTATTGAAATCGATACAGCATCCAAATAGAAAATTGAGGTCAGTAGCTGCAAGTATGTACAGACTGGAGAATGGCATGCAGTTTAATGGCTTGCAGTGACAATCTGATGTTAGTTATCAATTTGTAAGATACTCTGTGTTGCTGCTTGTAACTTCTGTTTGTGTACTTGTCCATGCAGGAAAACTTGATCCATGACGACCAGAAACTGATATTGCTGGCTTCTCTTAGTGACTCATTGGAATATTTAGCTGATTCAGTTGAAAGGTAATCCTATTACACCTATTGTAATAACCGTTAGAGGCAATCTCGTCTATATAGTTCGTTCTATAGATCTTAGAGGGCAGTGCAGTTAGGGGCAGGGGAGTGGGGATTAGGGAGCTGTCGATGTAGAGAGAATGGATTGGCAACAGAGCAAAACTGCATGGGCTTTCCCAAATTTGTTGTTTCTTCTATTTCCCCCCTTTTCTTCCCTCCTCCGTGCTGCTATTTTGCTGTTTTTATTCTTGGTGTTGTGAAGGAGGGTGGTCTGAAGCCTGAGTTCACAATGCGTGTTTCAACACCTGGAATCAAACTAAACCATTCTACTTGCATCGGGCAATTGTAATAACCGTTGGGTTTTACTCTGCACTGGTTATTGTAGTTAATTAGTGACAATTCCATTTTTTCGGTTAACCAGATGGTTAAAGTTGTATCCAGCTGGCTAAGCAATCCTTTATCTCATCCTCTTCTAGCTTAGTGTACCGCCCTGGCCCCTTCCGAAATTCTTCAGTAAAATGTTGTCAGATTTTATGAGGTATTGACAGGTGGATTGACACACCTTGCCTCATCTTGGTAACACTGAATACTAATTGATTTACTCCCTCCGTCCGCAAATTAATGCAATCCGGGGCTTCATCGCGTGTCCATGTAATTCAGAGGCATCCCAGTTTTAGTTGGTACAGCAACAGTAAATTGCCATAGATTTTTTGGCTTGCAGGATAGATATTTGCTGCTTAGTTTCTTATCGGTAACCGAGAATTGCTTTCAATTGCGGACAGAGGAAGTACATTAACACGGCATCCATTTTAGTTGATAAATTCTGGTTGCAGATTAATTTGGTCGAGTATACCTAGCTGAACTGCACAAATGCTGAACAGACCAACTTGGAGAAAAGTGTGTGCTACAGATCTCATGCAAAAAATAATTATTAAAATCAAATTTGGCCTAAGCGAAGAATAATTATCGCCAGTGACCATACATTTTGTACTACTAAAATCAGATTTGTTGTTGCGTGAATTTGTAATACTTATGGTTATTGAGGAATTTTCAGGCTTGGGGAATCATTCATAAGTCCACCAACCACTTCAGAGAGTATAAATCATCATGGTCAACATGCCCGCTCATCTAGTGCGATTCCAAAAGGTCTCGCATCTCTGGCTAATGAGTACAGAAGGCTAGCTATTGACTGTGTCAGAGTATTGAGATTGGAAATGCAACTGGAGGCGATATACCACATGCAGGTAGTAGCACTATACTTCCTTTTGGCATCATTCTGTTAGATGTATTATGTGCCAAAAAAAAAATATTCAATCAACACACTTTGAACAGGAAATGACCAAAAGAGAATACGTTGAAGATCAGGATGCTGAAGATCCTGATGACTTTATTATCTCCCTTACAACTCAGGTTTGCAACCAATAAAGGTTTGTTTTTATTTTAGCTTCAAACATATCAAGTTAATGGCAAGCTTGTTCTTCCAACTTAAACAGATTGCACGACGGGATGAAGAAATGGCCCCTTATATCACGGAATCAAAAAGGAATTATGTATTTGGTGGGATTTCCAGTGTTGCTGCCAATGCATCAATAAAGGTTTGTTTTTGTTTTAGCTGCAGTCTTGTGTTCTTCGTTGTAAGCCTACACTGTACTTTGAGATACCCTACTTACATTTCTTATTTGTATGTTCATACAGGCACTTGCTCAAATGAAATCAATCAACTTGTTAGGAGTCCAGCAAATATGCAGGAATTCGATAGCTCTGGAACAGGTGACGTTTTTATATGTCTGCATTATATAAACATTATATCTTCTGTATTGCTATAGCTGTCTGCATCTGCTGTTCGTCACAGATTTATGACAGTAAAAGGCATCTAGTCACTCATGCAAATGAAATCTCTGCAGGCTCTTGCCGCCATACCTTCAATAGATAGTGAAGCAGTCCAACAGAGATTGGATCGCGTTCGAACGTTCTATGAATTATTAAATTTGCCTTTTGAGGTACATATCACTTAGATTATGGTAACATAATCCTAGTCTTTCAATGTTTTTTTACACTACTGCTATGTTTGCAGTCTTTGCTTGGATTCATCGCAGAACACGAATATTTGTTTTCTGCTAAAGAGTAAGCCTGCCATAAAATTTTCACTTAACCACATCATTGTTTATATAGTTCATATGTATTCATTTGGGATGAAAATGTTTATTCCACAGATACCTGAGTGTTCTAAAGGTCAATGTGCCGGGTAGAGAGATACCTGTGGATGCTGAAAGACGCATCTCACAGATTCTGGGCCACTAGATCTAACTTGAACAGACAGACACAATGGTGGTATTTTTGATTGGTCATGCCTTATGTGGGTTTTGGCTACCAAATGACGGTCTTGTGTAGCTTTAGCTGGTTTTGGTACTTTAGTTATTTTGTTCATTTTGTATTTCTAGTGCGGGATGATATATTCTTTTGTATGTCTTAATAGTTATATCATTGATTGTAAATTTGTATGTTCTGGATAAAATTTCCATTCTTGAATATTGTAAATGTGTTATCTATCTGGATGCAATATTAATAACATCATCAATAAATACAGTATCCTTCTGTATGGTGCACGGGCGAGCTGCCAGTCATCAACTTTTCAGTCTCTTGTAAAGTTGGGAAATTGATTGGGCATGGTTCGGTCTAAAAGTACGGCGTCTGTAACTTGCAAAAGTATTAGTCGAAGAAATTTTGTGCTCGGCACTAAGGTTTAAGGGTGACATGATCACATGGATTTGTGTTGGCGACTGTGGTTAGGGTTGTTCATTCTTGTTTCCTTATCTGGTTTCACTTTTTGGATTTTATCTGTGCTCTGTTTTCGCTTTAGGGCTTCTAGTTACTCATGTGTCACCATTTAGCGTTTGCAAACTTTTATTTTTAGCTTTGATAACAATATCTTTTAAAAAAATATATATCTTCAATGATGAAAGTTGTCATTAATTTGGAGTGTCTAGATGCATAGTAAAAACAATATATTTAGAGAAAAAAAAAAAACTGTCTTATAATTTGGATATAATTTTGTTACAGGTAGAGTACATTTTTTTAAGGCATGCCACTGCCACACTACAGATGCTATAAATTAATTGCGGTTTTGGTCGGGTTTGTCTCGCCTATCGTCCAATAAAACTCAAGACAAAACTCTATTCTGCCTTTTGAGTAAAAAAACACTTGCAAGAATCGTAGAGCTCATAAGGTATGGGCCATAGGCCAGCTTCCATTTCAAAAACACTGATCTTACACACCAAGCCCATTTCAAAATCAGAGAAAAAACAAACTAAAATTACATGGAGGTGGCCACCTCCTAGCCTCCCAAGGCTATGCTTGGATCAGGTCGAAACCACGGCAACGCAAATACAAGTGGATAGGCCGGTGTTTGCCAGAATTTTGGCCATCCAAACAAAACGAGTAGTTGTACAGGCCGCTAGCTTACATACAATATATAATAAGATAACAATACAAATGGGTGTTTTTATATCTACAAAATTTTACAGCCTTGTCATACACAAACTCAATACCCCCAGTTACCAGGGTTGCTCTTCTTCATAACCGACCCCCCTCCTCGCCATTGCTAAAGCATCATCAGAAGTTGTCAACAACGAACACATCATCATCTGACCATTAGCAGCCAAGACTCCACTCACCATAACCAAACCTTGTCTTCTTGGTGTCAAACACTCTGTGTTCACCGTCCGGCTCCGGCAGCTTGGGTGCTCTGCTCAGTGGGCGACCCGGGGGAGTAGGGCACGAACCCGCGGCCGCCAAACATGGGCCGCATCAGCGCGTCATCGAACTTGCGCCAGTAGTAGTGCACCGTGTGGGTCGGCTTGCTGAGGAGCATCCGGAGGCTGGACGGCCTGACGATCTGCGCGGACGCCGTCTCGAGGT
This sequence comes from Chrysopogon serrulatus, assembly GCA_015844335.1. NCBI lineage: Eukaryota > Viridiplantae > Streptophyta > Magnoliopsida > Poales > Poaceae > Chrysopogon > Chrysopogon serrulatus. The sequence goes on along the minus strand of JADLZL010004626.1, from coordinate 44,798 downwards.
CGGAGCCCTGCATGCTCGTCAGGAGAGGGGAGTGCAGGGACTTGGGTGACGACGGCTCGGAGGCGACCGTGTTGCTCGAGGCAGGGAGCAGCAGTCTGATCAATGGCTTTGTCATCATCCCAAACACCTGATTGATGGCCATTGCAAAATGTCAGTAACATTCAGATTGTCAAGTTGGTAAACAATGATCTGGTGACCATAACGCTACATGGCATGTTACATGTATAGTAAAAAGTCAATTCAGCTATTTTGAAACTTGAAAGCCATGCTAATGTGAACGTAGTCAATGAAAGTGGGTGATCTCTTCAGACAGGGTGAGGGAACAAGTGTAGGGGACCGGATTGAGTTCTTGAAACATAACATCATCTTCCTGTCAGTAACCTATTTAGAAAGGATAAGGTCCTGTTTGCCACTACAAACTTCCAGATTTAATTCCCATGACACCTTACGTGACTACTGTGATGTGACAACCGACTTGAAGCCTTTTTGGGTTAGGGCAATGGTGACTGGTGAGCATCCATGTTTGGGTGAGAAGGCAGATTCGTCAGGGCATGCTACATGATAAGCTGACACGTTACATTAGAGGAATATCGGAATAAGATGACTCACCATAGTGCTAAATAGGACGACAGTGATTGTGCTGGTGATCATTATCGCATTGCCGTGCAGCTCAGTGTGTCCAGATCTTGTGAACTGCAGTTACAAGAGGAAGAGTTAAACTTGGAGAAGAAACTGGCAGATCCTTCTATTGGAAGTGGGTGCGAAGTTGGACAAGGCAAATAACACAAACCTTGTTGTAAGCAAGAGCAATGGACACGGCGCCTCTCATCAGTCCAGCCCACCATATTATAATCTATCAAAGGATTCAGTTATCCAAATTACATGATTCTTTTATTTTAAAAAAAACAGATGAGAGATGCTGTAATTATGCAGCTATTACTTACTTGTTGTCTAAATGTTATTTTCTCCAATGGAGATTTCTTTGTCAAGTTGGACAAAAACGACAATGGGAAAACAAATGCAGCTCTCCCCACCAGAACCAATCCTAGCAAAATCGAGCTTATCCCAATGGATTTGCCCGGGCTGAAAATGGGAACAAAGAAATCTCAGTCTTTGCAACCAGAAAGTTATATATTAAAGGCAGGTATCAAACTACATGTGAAAAGTATATGTATATGACCTGTAACTGGCAAATTCCCACTTTTCGATATCGAGGGCATCCATCCCAACATATAGGAAGAGAAAAGTCTCAGCAATGAAGGACAAAGTTGCAAAGGCATGCCTAAGTGAATGAAAGGTCAAAAGAAACTCAGTCAGCATTCATTTATTAAAGAAAACAGGAACATTAGTAGTAAAAATAACAAGAAATAATTACTTGGTTGTAACTCTTGAGCTCTCGGTCACATTATGCCAAGTATAATGCGACATCACAATACCACAGAAGAATACAGTAAGAATACCACTCAGATCTAGCAACTGCAAATACCATATAAATAAAGTTAAAAAAATAGAACTACAAATTTGAATTTCCATGTAACATCTGATCAGAGGTGCACCTCGGCCAGCATATATGAGAGGTAAGCCATGAGCATCATAAGCGCAACCTCACGGTCAGTGGAATGCCTGAAATCAGCAGAGGAAGCAGCAAAGTTAAGATTGATGTTTTCAAAGTGTGTAAAATTGTTGACTAGTAAATGTTTCTTAGTTTGACTCACCTTCCGATATATAACTTCTTAATTATGTAGGCACTGAGCAATCCAGTCTGCCAATGGTATAAAGAACGTTAATTTTGACTGTTGACTGATCCAAGTTTTAAAATGAGAGTATCAGACTTTTTTTTTTTTTTGAGAACACGACTTCACACATTTTTCATTAAGAAGTATCAGACTTAAAATGAGAGTATCAAACTTAAGAAACAACTTACAAACACTCCAAGTAAGGTGCTTGATAAGAATAAATAACAGAAGTTTCCCAAGAATCTCAGCACAACGGCTGCATCTATGTGGTTAAGATCAAAGTTCTGGAGTGCGTTGAAGAGCACAACAGACGTAGCATCGTTCACAACTCCTTCACCGAACACAAGACTGTACAAAAATGGCGTCTCATCCTGATGGAGGACCTGTTTTCGACAAAACGATGACAAGTCAAATAATTTACTATGTACGGACCAGGTTCCTCTCGAATCAACATACTATTATAATTTCCTTTTAAAAAAGATACTATTTCAAATTGAAGGGACCATGAGATTGTTCCAATAACCAACCTGCAGTGTGCATACAGAATCTGTTGCAGAAAAGATAGCTCCAATAGCTGCAATTATGACAGATCAGAAAGAGATGAGGCTCACATGTGACACCATTATTACCAGGGAGTGCATCATGTGTAAGTCGTAATGATGGCTTACCAAGAAAATCCCCGACATCTAACGTTCCAATGTTCATTCTGCTGAATATCGCTATTGCACCTGAAATATAGTATTGGGTGGCAGACATCAGAGATCTCCAAAAAGTGGGAAGTGTGTAGTGGAACAGCACAACAACAAAAACCTACCATTTGATGACTAACTTTGTTACCGGCTTTGCAAACCAACTCAGTACAAAAATCACAAGGGGAGAATTAAGGATAATGCTTGAAAAGAACATACCAAGAGAGATTGTGAAGAAGGATATCATTGTCCCAACAGCACCAAATAATGTGATTGTTATGAAATTCCTGAAGAATTGTTTCTTCTTCACCTGGAACCTGGTAAGGAAATATTGGAAAGTTGACGTAAACTGTAAAAGAACTATCAAACTAGAAGGGTTTGGCACTATGGACTCAAAAGACCCTTCAGTTTCTGGTTAAGGAGTCACACAATTCACAGCATCCCTTGAACCTCAGTCCTACATCAGTAACTTTCAGAGCAAGGTTTAAATGCCTCAGTCTCCAGCAAGTTCAATTCAGACTACCATGGCTTTGGGTTGTTTCAGAAACGGACCAGATAATCACTCCTAAGCAACAGGACCACTCCCTCGTGGTCCCTCATGGTGTCAGATGATTAGCACCGAGTACTGACCCAACCAAGAGGAGACCTATTGCACAGTCATAGTATATTCTACCGTTCAGTAGTAAAAAAAGAAAAAACAGTTTTTTTTCAATGTCCCGCTAGCATCAAGCAAGGGTCAAGAATTCCGAGTCAAGCTACGAGTACGAGTATATTCCAGAGCGACGACAGAAAAAGCAGCCATGTTTACCTACCAATAAAGAAAGGGGAAAGTGGTGGAATAAAAAAATGCTTATGACATGCAAGTATGAACCAGACATTCGTGAGAAGATGGACAGCTAGGCCCAGAAGAAAAAACAAGATCGAAACCTACCAGCCAGCAACACTCCACACAATCATGTCTACTGTGGACAGAGAGAGATTCCCAGGAAACCAGGAAACCTTAACCTCATAAATACGGTGTATACTAGTAACTGCTTCCACAGATACAAATAAAACCGAATTATTCAGCAAAAGCATGTGCCAGGAAGCAATGGCCGTCCTTTGGCTTACCCGGCATTGAAGATGATGGGAGGGAGGAGGTAGATGAAGAAGAGGTCCTCGCTGAAGACGAGGATGTGCGAGCTCTTCCCCTTGGTGGTCAGCAGGATCACCACGCCGGTGCACAGCCCCTGTCGCCGCCGCCAAGCAAAAGCAGACATTATGATGAGCGTGGGCATTCGAGCAGGAGCTGCACTGCAGCAGCAGCATCGATGGAGAATGGAAGGGAAGCTTGCTTACGATGATGAGCGCGGTGATGGACTCGTTGACCCAGCGATTCTCCTCCAGGAGATGGCCGAGGACGATGCAAGCGCAGAGCAGCGCGACGAACAGGTTAATGGACACCACCGACGCGTGGTCGGAGGTTGAGCTCAGCACGCCCAGCCGCACCAGCTCCGCCACCACGCCGAGCGCCATGCCGTCCGCCCTCCTCCAATCCGGGCCCCGGCAGGCAGGCAGGCAGGGAGAGGCGGCCGGAACGAAGAAGAATTCAATCCCCCCGCGCGGCCGCGGAGAAGACGCAAAGTTTAGCCGAGCCCGGCCTTAACTTACTGCGGGAGAATGGCTAATTTTGGCCGCCCAAACAACACAGGACAACTCCCACGGCCGGAGATAGACGACGACGCTGGCTGCGAGCGGAGAATCTGAACGGAAGAGAGCTCGACAGCTCGCGGAGGAGGGATAAAAAGAAAAGGAAAAAATGGACGCTTTTCTTTCCCCTCGTGCGCCGCCGCTCCCGTGCGAGCAAGAAGAAGAAGAAGAAGATCCCGAGGAACCCGCGGAAAGTTCGGCGAGGAAGGGAAGATTCAGCAGAGACGACCGAGCGGCGGCGGCGGCGGAACGAACCGTCGCGCGAATGGCGGCTTGGAAATCTGGAGGTCTCGGTTGGCTTCGCGCGAAGCTCTTTCGGATTTCGGTTGGCCTGCCTGCGAGTATTTAAAGCGAGCGGGGTGCGCGCGTGGTGGGAACGTGGCTGGATCTTATTGGCCCATTTCGGTGTGTGCTGTTGGAAGGGTAGCAGCGGGGGATCTGATCTGTCCGACAGCCTAGTGCGGCTGTCCTAATCTGGATCGCCCAGGTGGATCCGCTGCGGCCACCCGCACGCCCTTGCCGGCTGCTGCAGCTTGGAACGGGGTGGAGTTTGCTCTCGAGATCTCAAAGTTTATATATTGTTTTTTTTCAGGATCTTTTTTACCAAGAGTTTTTAGATGATTCAAAACATGTCATGTTTGATTTTTGCAGGATACAGCTTGTGTATGAGATGGTGTTCCATGTAATAGTTGTGTTTGTGAGTTGTGACCTTTTTTCGCTATCTCTCTTTTCCACATGTGAACCTAACCATTTCCTATTTTTGCATGTGAACGTCGGCATGTGGTAGCTAACTTCACTCTTTTCCTTTTTGATGTTTTGAGAAAGGTGCTGATAACTTCCCTCTGCCAGCTTTTTACTTGCAACTACTAAATTTCTTTTGAATTATAAAAATGGGTTCGGAATCCATGATGTGTAGGTTCATGTCTAGATGGTGTGTCATTTGTTTTCCACCGTTTAAATGAGCTTGTGTTCTCAAAATAAATTAAGGAGATCATTTTTCTATTTCCTCTCTTCATGCTCATCAAATGAAAAGCCTGTCTGTGTGCTCGCACCTTTTTCTAGTATTTGTTTAGGATTTATCGGCATCACGCATCCTTCGGGGGTGCTTATAGGGGTAGGATTCACTACTACAGATTTGGCCTTCACTGGCGGCCTATCAGTGACGGTTATCAACCCACCGCCACTGATGATCTTCACCGGGCGGTTCAAAGTTTTAAGATCGGACAATAATAATTGGAAGGAGGCCATGAACCGCCAGTGAAGAAAGTTTCAATGGCGGTTGGAGTCTGGCGGTTCCATCGAAGCATCGATGGCGGTTCTTCTAAACTCAAACCGCCACCGATATAGGGTCATCGATGGCGGTTCTAAACTCAAACCGCCACTAATATAGGGTCATCAGTGGCGGTTCCAAACTCAAACCGCCACTGATATAGGGTCATCAGTGGCGGTTCTAGCCACAAACCGCCACTGATGTGATCCGCAAGATGCCGAACATTAAAAATGTTTTAATTTTTTGAAAACAACCTCGGATGGGAAGATGACCAAAATGAAAGATGTAGATCTCTAAAAGTTATAAAACTTTATAGTTCACAACTTTTTGATTTGAAATCATCTTGCCAAAGAAAATTACGTTTGACTTTCTTATATTTGAAATTTGACTTTTTCAAATGACCTCGGATGGAGAAATGACCAACATGAAAGTTGTAGATCTCGAAAAGTTATAAAACTTTGTAGTTGACAATGTTTTCATTTGAATTCATTTAGAGCCTCAAATACTCAAATTTTACTTGGTTTGGTATAATATGAGGAGGTCCGAAACGAGTTATAATCACATGTGATGGTGTGGTGCAGTGGTAGAGGAGGGTATGCGCAAGTGGGGGGTCGTGGGTTCGAATCCGGCTGGCTGTGTAGTGTGCGATTTATGCGAAAATATATGTGACAACTCCAGTAGGTGAATGGTTGTTTAGTGGGGGCCCTCCCTGGGTGGAAAAAAATTTTTGCTATATTTTTTTGCTATTTTTTGAGTCTAGAATTATGATTTTTGAATCTAGCATCGGTGGCGGTTCAAACTCAAACCGTCGGTGAAAGTTTTGGATCACCGGGCGGTTTATAAAAACCGCCACTGATGGGCGACCCCCTTCACTGGCGCTTTGGTTGTGGCGGTTCAAAATCCGCCGGTGAAGGGGGGTTTTGAACCGCCACTGATGTGCAAATCTGTAGTAGTGATTTGCGTACGTATATTCTTAGGGATGAGTGTGCATGCGTGTTGTGTGAGCATCTGCGTTGTACTGTGTATGTGGGGATTGCTCCCCTGTATCCTCACCGGGGGCCTGGGCCGAGCGGTCGGCAAAGGCCCGGCTCGAGAAGACCATGCCGAGCGCTACCGGAAGACCGTGGAGTAAGGCGCAAGACTCGGCATGCGATATGATTCGCCTAGATCATCGGGCGTCGGTTTCCTTGAACCTAGGATTTCTGGTCGGCCGGGTTCCCGATCGGGGGAAAGCAAGATTAGATTGATCTTGTAACCCCGCCCCGACTATATAAGGCGGGGCAGGGACCCTCCAAAAGCAGTTGTTCCCCGATCATAATCCACAACCGAGAACACGGGACTAGGGTTTTACGTCACCTCGACGGCTTTTTTTTTGTCTAAACCCGTGTCTCGTGTTACTTTTCTTGCTCTTGATCTCGCGCACCTCACCACCCTCGATCTCATCTACTACCTCGGGCACCCCCAAGGTAGGCTGCCGCAACGACGGGGCGCGCCAGTGGGGGGTGTGCGTTTGATCCGTCGAGCAAGATGGTTACTCCTTCCACCGTCGCTCTCCGCCGGCGCCGCATGACCTTCACCGCCGGATCCATCACGTGGACCGCCGCCGCCGAGCACGATGGCGGGGGAGAACGAACCCCGGATCCCATCCGATGGAACCGGGCATGCGTCGGCCCCGCCGACCCGAGCGAGCCTCAACGAGGCCACGGCGATCCTCCCCCCTGAGGGCGGCGCCATGCCCGTCGGGAGAGGAACCCCGTCAACTCCGACGACCTGATTGAGCTCATCGACCGGGTGGTGGAGGCATACGCGAGTGTCGAACTTCGCCTCGCCGAAAACACGCCGCAGTAACTCGGGGCCGAGCACCCACCCGTCGGATCGGGATGGCAACCCGCAGCGTCGCCGCCGGCACCACGCCGATCCGACCACCCGCCGCCGAGGCCATCGGCCATCCCGTGAGGCCCACTGACCTGACGTCCCATCGCATAGCGGACGACCCACCCGGATTTGGGCCCCTGGTGGTTAGATTTCCTCCCAAGACCCAAACCACTTCGGCGGGACGCCATCGCATACATCCCCGAGGAACAGATCTACAACCATGGTGGCATCACCCCGACCGCAAGGTCCCGCGGGTACCCACCAGAAGTAGCACGGCGACAACTCACCCAACCATCACCGGTCGACACCCCATCGCCGACCCGTTAACATGGTACAGCTCCACTGAGGACGACGAGTCACTCCACACCATCCTCTGGAGGAGCAGCCCGGTTCCGACTCCGATGCCTCTCCCGATCCGATCTAGATACATCAATCGTTGTCGATTGGGCGGAACCCTCCAAATAAAACTACACCCCTCCCGGTATACCCGGTCTTCATGCTCGAGCGGTCTCGCCGGACGAGGACCCACCGGCCGACGAGACAGATGGACATCGCGCCCGACCGAAAACGCCGATCGAGCCGAACGCCGTGTGGCTTACGAGGAACAGAGCGGCTCTCCTCCGAGATGCGGCCGGCCGGGGCGTCACCTCTACAGAAACCTCCGGGCGGACGAGTTTGTCTACATCGACGAACAAATCGTAAGCCAACCCCGAGCGCCAACCTCGCCGTCGCCGCCAACGAACTCAGGCACTCGCCCCGACCCCTCGGGTAAACCGGGCTAAAGCTTTTTATCAAGGCTGCTCAAGTGCGGTGAACAGGCTACGGGAGATGCCGTCCGGATCCTCCACCTCCGGGTCAAGCCGCCATCGATCGGGAAGATCCCGACGGTCCCGCCGATCGCACAATGACGGGAGGTAGCGCAAAACGGAGGCGGCAACAACCCGCCGCACCCGTCCATCAACCGGCCGCCGCCGACGCCCCGCGTTCATCAATGCTGGGCGTGATGCCCGCGCCATCATCGACGCCCGAGCGAGCGGACGCCCCCCAAGATGGAGCGCCGCCCGTCGCTTCGACGCCGAAAGCACGGGGGCTCCGACCGCAACGGCGCCCGGTGATCGAGGGCCCCAAGCCCCTCTCGGCACGGGCCGGTCCCATCGGTGGCCCGATCACTTCCGGATCCCCTGAATGCAGTGGAGCCCTACGACGGCAAGGCTAACCCCGAGCAAAAAAACGTACGCCGTAGCGCTTGCCGCCGCTGGGGAACGGAAGACACGATGGCAAACTACTTGCCTGTCATGCCGGCCTCCCCATCCCCGAACTCGTTCACGTGGATTGGAAGAGAACTCCATCGACAACTGGGCACAGCTCCCGAAGCTCTTCGTGGACAACTACATGGCCACGTGTGATCGCCAAGCCACGCGCCACGATCTCGAAAGGTTGGCGCAACGCCCCAACGAGACGCTCCGGCAATACATTCGCCGCTTCTCCACGCCGCGCACTGGCCGCCAACGCCAATGACACCGACGCCATCACGGCCTTCATCCGAGGCCTTACATACAAAGCAACTCCCCCAAGAAAGCTCCACAGAAACGCCCGAAAACAATCGGGCGAGCCGATGAAAACCGCCGACGCCACGCATTGGGAGAGGAGGCCGAAGGGCACCACGAGACCTCGCCGCAGGAAGAGGCCCATGCCCCCTCCTCCGCCGCCAGGAGCTCCTCGGCCCAACGATCGCAACACCGACCGAGGGATCGAAGGCCGGATCATCGCCACGACAACCGCGACCGCTCGGACCGATACCGGGACGCCGACCCGACGCGTGAACAACGTCAAGTCACGGGTCAAGCGAAACCTCGACGCCGAAGTTCGACAAAGTCCTGGATCAGCCGTGCCCGATCCACAAGAACGCGACGCACACCATGCGCCAATGCTACGGGCTCGGCAAAGTTTTCCCGAAGAAGACATGAAGCGCCAACGCCGCCGTGACGACGACAAAAACGGCGGCGACAAAGAAGATGACCCGAAACTGTGACGGTACCGTACCAAACACCGTCCCAAGAGCGTGGCCACGATCTGCGGTGGGCCACACGCAATGGAGAGCAAGAGGAGCAAGAAGCCGACCGCCAGAGGGTCATGGCGGTCTCCGACGAAAAACCATCGCCGACCCCGCCTTCCCGCCATGGTCCGACCAGCCCATCACCTTCAAATGGGAGGACCGGTGGTCGGACATACCATACCCCGGCGTTTCCCCCTGGTCCTCGACCCGGTGATCGGCAACGTCCACTTCAAGCGTGTCCTCATCGACGGCGGGAGCTCCTTGAACATACTCTTCCCAAAGTCGCTCGGGAACTCGGCATCCCGAAAAGAGGCCCTACAGCCACCGAATCTCCGTTAAAGGGCATCATCCCGGACAAGCCATCGGAGCCGCTCGGCCAAGTGACCCTTGCCAGTACAGTTTCGGCACCCCAGGCCGGTTCCGTAAGGAAAACTCCTTCTGTTCTACGCCGCAGACTTCGACACGGCCCATCATGCCATACTTGGGGCCCGGCCCCCGCACAAGTTTATGGCGGTCCCTCACTACGCCTACCTCGTGATGAAGATGCCGGCCTCCCGGTGGTGTGCTCACCCTCCGCCCGACCACGAGGCACGCCCACGCCTGCGAGCAAAAGAAAACTACATCATCAACGAGACCGCCGGCCTCGCCGCCAAGATGCAAGCGTGCCTCGCCGACTCCAAAGAAGTGCCGCCGGAAGACCGGGGAGATCCCGGTCAATGAACCACCGCGCTCCTCCATCAAGAACAAGGAGACCAAGGTCATCGACTTGGGCACGGGTGACCCCTCCCAAGGTCACTCGGATCGGCGCCAACCTCGACCCAAAATAGGAAGACGCGCTCGTCGGCTTCCTCCTCAACGTGGACGTGTTCGCATGAAACCTCTGGACATGCCCGAGTACCGAGGAAGTATGCCGAGCACGCCTCGAAGGTCTCATCCTCCGCCAAGCCGGTCAAGCAGAAGCTCCGCCGATTCGCGCCCGGACAAGAAAGAGGCTATTAGGGTAGAAATCAACCGGCTCTTAGCCGCCGGTTTTATCAAAGAAGTGTATCACGCCGAGTGGCCGGGCAAACCCAGTCCTCGTCCGCAAAAAAGCAATAAAGAATGGCGAATGTGCGTTGATTACACCGATCTTAACAAACACGCCCTAAAGACCCGTTCACTCTCCCTCGCATCGACGAGGTCGTAGATTCCACCGCCGGCCGCGAACTCCTCTCGTTTCTTGATCGCTATTCCGGGTATCACCAGATCGCCTTAAAGGAGTCCGACCAGTCAAAACGGCCTTCATAACTCCATTCGGCGCCTATTGCTACACGACGATGTCCTTCGGCCTAAAGAATGCTTTGGGGCGACGTACCAGCCGACAATTCAAGCATGCCCGAAGGATCGATAGGCATCAACGTCGAGGCCTACGCCGACGACGTTGTGGTAAAATCTAAAACCGCCGATAGCTTAATCGCCGACCTTGACCAAACATTCAAAAGTCTCCGAGTGTATCGATGGAAACTCAATCCAAACAAGTGCATTTTCGAGCTTCCTCGGGGATCCCGCTCGGAATACGGTCAGCAGCCACGGTATCGAACCAAACCCCGAGAAGGTGTCGGCCATAACCAAAATGCTGCCGCCAACCAATATCAAGGAAGTACAGAAGCTGCGCGGCTGCTTGGCAGCCCCTAAGTCGGTACATCTCCAAGCTAGGAGAGGGGCCATGCCTTTCTTCCGCTTTTTACCCGAAGCGTCCGACAAGTTTGTTTGGACTCCGAGGCTGACGAGGCATTCAAGGAGCTCAAGGTCTTCTTGACGACACCCCCCTGCCTTAACGGCTCCGCTACCCGGCGAGGATCTCCTCCTTTACATCGCAAAGAACGAATCGGGTGGTCTCCACACGGCCGTCGTCGTCGAGCGTGACGAACCCGGCATGCATTCAAGGTGCAGCGCCCGGTCTACTACATAAGCGAGGTCCCGAACGAGTCCAAAACTCGTTACCCGCAAATACGAAAGCTCATCTACGCCGTCCCCACCGACATCACGTAAAGTAAATCACTATTTCCAGTCTCACAAGGTGACGGTGGTGTCCCATTACCCGATCGGCGACATCATAAAGAACAAGGAGGTCGACGGGAGAGTCGCCAAATGGGCAGTTGAAATCGGCGCATACACCGTCGAATACGCGAGCCGCCAGACGATAAAGTCCCAGGCGCCGCCGACTTCATCGCCGAGTGGACGGACATGCAGAAACCATCCCACCTGAGCACCCCCAAAGACCTGGAAGATGTACTTTGACGGTGCGCTAAATGTGAGCGGTGCTTTGGTGCGGGGTCGTACTTGTATCTCCAAGCGGCGAGGAACTCCGATACGCCTTGAGAATACATTTCAAGGCATCTAACAACGCCGAGTAGTACAAGCTGCCATTCACGGCATCGATTGCTATATCCTTGGGGATCAAACGCCTGGAAATCTTCGGCGACTCGGCGCCGGTCGTCAACCAGGCAAACAAAGACCGGTCTTGCACCAACGAGAAAATGGACGCCTCACCGCCGAAATCCGAAGCTTCGAGAACAAATTCTACGGCATTGAGTTCCACCACATCGTTCGGGAAGAAAACTCGTGAGGCCGATCGGCTCTCCAAGTTAGGCTCTACACGAGCGGCCATTCCGCCAATTTGCGCACGACCTCCCGACACCATCTATCGGCCAAGACGGAGCGGCGCCCCAACCCGACCACTGCGGAGAGAAGGCGGTCGCACTCGTCAAGGCCATCGACGCCGAAGACCGGCGCTCCCCGAGTACCTCACCAACTCGAGGTCCCGGCCGACAAAAAACAGAGACAGGCGTTTGATACGGGCGGAGCAAGCACTACGCCCCGGTAGAGGGCTCAGCCGATGCGCAGAAACGCCAACGCTAACGCTCGCAAAAGTGCGTTCTCGCAGCCCGTAAGGCTTGAAGATACTAAAAGAAATACATCTTTGACTCGTGGGAAGCCATTGCGCCTCTCGAACCTGGGTCGGCAGAGCCTTCCGAGCTGGATTTTTCTTGGCCGATACCGTAGCCGACGCAGTACACACAGTACGACATTGCGAGGGATGCCGGGTTCTTCGCCAAGCATCATGCCGGCCCACGCTCTAATGACGATCCCGTCGGCCGTTCGCGAGCCTGGGGACTCGACCAGATCGGCCCCCTTCGAGCCGCACCGGGCAATTTTAAATACGCATCGGTCGCCATCGACAAGTTCTCCAAGTGGATTGAGTACAAACCACTCGCCCGATCGACAAGCAAGAAGGCCGCCGAAGTTCTTTGAGGAAATCGTTCACCGCTTTGGCATCCCGAACAAAGATCATCACCGACCTCGGGTCAAACTTCACGGGAAACGAGTTCTGGGAGTTTTGTGAAGAGCGCCCCATCTTGGTCAAATATGTCTCCGTTGCGCACCCCACGTGCCAACGGCCGTGCCGAGCGCCAAAAATGGAATGATCCCGATGCACTTAAAAAGCGCCTGTACGGAAGGGCGACAAGCACCCGGGAAGGTGGTGAAGGAACTTCCACCAACATGCAGGGGATCTGCGCACGCGCAGACCAGTCGGAGTACGAGGGTTTCCCCCTACTACATGGTATACGGGTCGGAAGCCGTCTTGCCCGAGGACGCCGCCTTCCGCTCACCAAGAGTGGAAAACTACTCCGAGGAAATCTCCGACTAAGCGCCCGCCCGACGCCGACGTCGACAGCGCAGAAGAGCGCCTAGCCGCCTGCATCCGATCGGCAAAGTACCTAGAGGGCGTCGTCGCTATTACGACCGCAACGTCCGGGAGCGCCCCTTCGCGGTCGGGCGATCTGGTCTTACGCCGCCGCACGAGCTCCGCAGCATGCATAAGCTCTCCCTCCCCGGGATGGTCCCTTCATCGTCAAGGAGGTCACCCGACCGTGGTCCTATAGGCTGGTGGAGTCGACGGGCGCGATATCCCAAACTCCCCGGCACGCCGAGCACCTAATACGTTTTTACGCCTGATAAGTCAAGATGAATAAAGATATGTACTGTTTCCCTTTGTAATCTAAATATATATATGATTTGATGTCTTTTTTGTCTTGTCTCTTTTTCTCCTCGTGCATTCATTTTTCACATGTGCTATCCACGCACTATGCGCCAATAAGACCGCCAAGACGCACTTTAACTCAAACCGATCGGAGCAACCCCATCCACCGGTCCAAACCTACACGTGCTAGCAGCCCGGCGCTCGCGTTATGGAAGGGCCGGCCAGCGGTTCCTGGGGGCCCGGTACCCTCTACGCCAAGAATACAAGGAACATACCCTTAGCACTATGAGATACTAGGAAACTTGGGCCGATCCGGCAAGACGACAAAGTCACACACCGGCAGGGGCATCACGGCAAACAAATTACATATACAACAAAAAGTGATATTAACATCATTTACGTATAGCCGCCCCAAAGCGCAATACATAAAGTTAATCCTAACTAGGGCGCATCTGCCTCGGCAGATCGCCGAACAGTCCAGTCCTCTACTACCTTGACGGCGGCATCGGAGGACTCGGCTCGGCTTCTCCCCTTGGCCGGCAACCGACGTGGTCCGGCAAAAACCGCCCTCGACCGGGACAACTCCACCCGGGATAGTGCGACCAGGACGAGCCAGCGCATGCCCGGCAAAGCAATAAGAAAGCCGCTCCATGAACAAACACCCGTGTTTGTTGTAGGATCTTGGCACCGCACCGAAAACGCGAGACCGAAGGGTAGCGTTCCCCGAGCACGCCCCTTCCGTAGCCCCCTCCGCTCCGGGTCGACGAGATTCATCAGGGTCGGGGGGACGATGGTGTCTTCCATCCGCTCCTCGGCGGCCGCAAGACGCCGTTTCAAGTCCGCCTCGCCGCCGCCGCGTTCTCCCCGCACAAATCGCAGAACAAATGGTAAGAACCCGACAAGCCCGATCGCACAAAGAAAAGGTAACGACACTTACGCTGTGCCTCGGACCGGGCTGCTCTCCGCCGACCGGGTAGCCTTGGCCGCCTCACGGGTTAGCTCCTCTACGAAGCCGCCAGATCTGCTGCGGCTTCGCCTTCAAGAGCCGCAGAGGCCGAACACAAGTCGGCCACGGAAAACACAACAAAGACCAAAATAGCGCACAAGGGAAAACATACGGTCACCCGCGCCGCAAAGTGTTTGCCCTCACCGATCTTCACCGATCATCTTATCTTCCACCGGGCCGATCGGGCTCGTCCTCTCGAACGGCCTTGATCGCCGGCGACCCGGCCGACCGAGCGTCCAGCTCACGCGTCGTTGTCGGTTCATCTTCGTGAGCGGCGGTCCGATTGCTTTTGCCAGCGTCTAAACCGTATGTATATTGACGCAAGCTGCGCAACACTATCAAAAGCCAATATGATTACCGAGCTGTGTGTGAATCGACGTCGGTGATACCATTGGTGTCCACCACCTGGCACCTCGGGGTCGATGGCATGTCACTCTGTCGGCGTCCAGCCTCCTCCCCGCCGGGCTCGGGCGTTCGGGGTGGGCCGACGGGGCGGGAAGGAATAGTAATCAGCCGAGCGGACGGAACGGGCGTGTCGGCTGCGAGCAGGGGCGGCACTCCGCGCCCCTCGCCCCCACAGATGGCTGGTCGCGAATCACCCCGCATCGGCCGCCTCGGGGTGGGCTCCGGATGACCACGTGTCATCCTCTCCCGCACACCGGGATCTTCCTCCACGGATCACTGCGACGGACACTCCTAAGCCAAACCTGGACAACACCAGGAACAAAAAAGAAACGAGTTGGTACTTACAGTCGGATCGGCGGTGCCGCTGAAACGTCGGGGCCTCGAGCTGCCCGCCTCCGGGTCGGGTCGGCGGCACCGATGGCCGCATCGGCCGCCTTGGCGGCGCCCCGCGGTCGGCATTTTCTCAAACACCGGTCGATCGCCGATACGCCCGACCGGCCGGACGCGTTCATCCAACGCTCCGTGTCCTCAAACTCTTAGCTCATCCGAAGGATGACGGCTTTCCCCGCCCCCTCGCTCGTCGATTGAGCCTCATCATCTCCTTCTTGCGCCTCTTCGGCGGCGCCTCCTCCGAGCCACCCTTCGCCCGATGGGCCCCTTGGCTCGACGCTTGGGGATCCTTCTCGGCCGTCCCTCGTTCCATCCTCCGCAATCTTGCGGATTTCCATTGATCGCCGCCCGGTCTACACCGGTCGGCCGTGTCGTCGGCACATCCGAACATAAACGGCTCGATCTCGCATAAACGGCGGCGAGCAAATGGGCCAATCACACACATAATACTATAACAAAGCGAAACTCACCGCCCGGCCGCGGATTGCCCAGCTGGGGTTCTCGATACCCGAAGCTCCCTCACCGGGTACCTCCGACGAAAAACGGCGTGAGCCGCCGAAAGAGAACCTCCTTAGAGATTGCCTCCGTCTCACGCGTCGGGTCATTATCCCCGTACTGCGTACCACGGGTGCTCGCGCTCCTTGCATGGCCGGATGCGCCGCAAAGACGGCCGATAGCCACCGCCACCCCCCTCCGGGTTCATGGGGCGGATGATGCCGAGCAGCTCCTCCACCGCACCATGTCGGCGGATGACGGCCGCCGGACCCGGCATGCGTTGACGCTCCACCACTCGCTCACCTCATTGGAGATCCGTGGAGCGGGGTTGCCGATGACGAACCATTGGGTGTTCCACCCCTTGATGGAAGAGCCGAGGGGCAGCCCAAGGTACTGGTTCCTCATCCCGTCCCCGAAGACAGAGATAGAGGCCACCGACTACCTTGGGTGAGCCGGCTCCGATGCCCGAAGGCGTAAGAGATGGCGAAAGAGATTGAAGTGGGGAGGAATGCCGAGAAAAGCCTCGCAAAAAATGGATGAAAACAAAAGATGAAGAATGGAATTGGGGTGGAGATGAATGAGGCGGATCTTGTAGTAGGCAAGGAGCTTCCTGAGGAAGGGGTGCGCCGGCAGCCGAACCAGCGGCGGAAATAATCCGCAAACACAATGAGCTCGTTGTCGTTCGCCTAATGACTCCCCCCCACGGTGGGGCGCCCGGCCTGCGCCTCGTCGAGACTCGCTGACGTCGCGGACGAGCTCGTCGAGGACCGCCCCGCGTTTTCGGTAGCCCACTCCACCTCCGCGTTAGGCGGACCTCGCACCACCCGATCTCGCCCGCGCCCGAAACCGCCAGGGAACCACGCTTTGCCCCTTGCCGCCCGCCATTTGGATCTAGGTTTCGGATTGGGAGCCCGGTGATGTGGGAGAGAAAGCTTGGTTGGCGGAGGAAGGTGAAGAGGCAGGGGGTTTTGAGGCGTCGAGGAAGGCAAAGAGTGTGACTGAAGGCCATGCCCGGTCTTTAAATGGATCTGTGACAGCGGTTGCGGGCGCCGCCGCTTGTGGTTCCGCTCCGAGCTGGGCCCAGTGTTTCCCGAGATGCTAGGCCCGATGGGCCGGCCCACAAGCTGGTCGCAGGCCCCACACCCGACGAAAAACCAAAGTTTGGACCCTAGAAGATGACAAGCGCCGGGGGACCGCATACCAAGATTCAACAAACTCATACTTTGACAAATTTGATCCCGGCACCCGCCTCATGCCTCGCCTACTACCGGTCTCGGGGACTACGTGGTACACGTCGCGCCGGAAGCGACCTGACGTGGTACACGGGACCCGTATGCCGGAGATCTTTCTTTTTTTTTTTTTTCTCTTGAGCAGCTCGCGTCTCCCCGGCCAGTGGGACCTCTGCGTTCCTCTCAACCGCCGGCGACCGCTGTGTGTTACACGGCGATTCCGCCTCCCTCCAAAGACCGTGCATCGTCGGCCTCGGCGACGCCGACCGCCACGACTCGTCGGATCCGTTGATCGACTTCGCACCGCCTTCGGAAGAACCGCCGGCACCGAGGAAGACGCGAATGGTTCCCAACCTTGGGTTGAGACACGCAAGCTGCTTTCGGGGACTAGGCGTGGGGATTGCTCCCCGGTATCCTCGGTAGAGGGCCAGGCCGATGATTCAAAGGCCCAGCTCGAGAAGACCATGCCGAGCGCTACCGTAAGACCGTGGAGTAAGGCGCAAGACTCGGCATGCGAGATATGATTCGCCTAGATCATCGGGCGTCGGTTTCCTTGAACCTAGGATTTCCCCGGTCGGTGGTCAGTGTGCCGATCGGGAAAGCAAGATTAGATTGATCTTGTAACCCCGCCCCCCGACTATATAAGGCGGGCGGGGACCCCCTCCAAAAACAGATTGTTCCCCGATCATAATCCACAACCTGAACACAGACTAGGGTTTTACGTCACCTCGACGGCCCGAACTGTCTAAACCCGTGTCTCGTGTTACTTTCTTGCTCTTGATCTCGCGCACCTCACCACCCTCGATCTCATCTACTACCTCGGGCACCCCCAAGGTAGGCTGCCGAACCAGATATCGTCCGATGTAAATTCTAACAAAATAAGAATAATTTATAATCTTTCACTAATTTATTTTTTTACTTTTTTTGTATAACACAGTTAAAAGCATATGCCTACATACATACACGCCTTTTTTTTTCCTTTTGCGCGCACGATAAGTTGTACAAATATCATGAAACGGATCGGATGGCAACACGGGTAGGAACAGTAACGATGAAATGTTTTTTCCTTTTTTGAGAGAAGAAGAGAGGAGAAAATACAAATGAAGGGAACAAGAACAGATATGCACATGGTACATGCATGCATGCCTGCATCTGTCTGCATGCAACAATCAGTGGTTTAAGCAGGTCGCGGAAATAATAATTCGAATTGGATCCTAGGACTGGCTAGCTATATACTGTACTAGATCCTAATTAATCTGACCTTTCAACGATGGAAGAGCCGCCTTTCAATTCGAACGAAGTGTATACGTCAAATATAAAGCGCAATATAAACTCGTGACCAATTGATGGTCCATTGAATGTTGATGGGATGGATTGCATCAAGTTGTTGATAAGAGCTGGTATCCAACACGAACTCATCACAAGAAAGTTCGTTTTGGTTAGTTGGTTTGGTACCTTTGATATATCGCTACTACTTAATAAATTACGTCCAGATCAAACGAAGTTCCTATTGTTCCTTTTTTATAGACCATTATATATACATATCTTTTTTTAAGGACCTATTTAGTAGAGCTCTCCATTCTCTAGATGCTCTATGAAAGTTAATCTCTGACGACTGAAAATGTTTTTCAATGATTCGCTAATAAGATAAACTCTATGCATGCATATATAGTGACTGTGCATGGAGTGAATAAGGAAAAACTACCTTTTTTCAATTCAAGCTCCTTAGTTTATTTTTTAGAAATCATTTTATGAAAACAGAATACAATCACTTGTTATTAAAAAAAATTGTCTGATAAAGCTCCTCCTGGATTCAGAGTGAAAGTTGTTCTGAAAGCTCGACTAACCAGCAGCGGCGGAGCGTGGACCCAAATGAAGAGGGGGCAGCTCAACTGAAGTAGTAGCAATTTAGCTAGGCTAGCCGCTCACTCTGCACATCAAAGCTGTCAAGCACAGTCTGCATAAAGACCTGCAGTGGACAACTCACGGAGGAAGAGGGGGCAAGTGCCCAGCTTCGCCTCCACTGCCCTCCGCCAGTGCAACCAGACTCCAAATGTAGTAAGTCCTATGCTAGTTAAAAGACAATGTTCTGGGATCCCTGCCAACCGGACTCCAAATGTGTATATAGCATGTTCTATGCTCGTTATATTATATATATAGGACTATATTATATATATAGGACTATATATAATGTTATTTAAAAAATCGCAAGAAGCAATTCCAGTAGTGTGGTACTCTTCTGCATGGTGGTTGCTGGAGCATGCATAACGTACATGCATGTGGCCTGCACGTGGTAGCAGGAACCAAAAGGCTGTACCTGACACGTCTTGTTCTGCTGGCTTAATCATATCCCTGATGATGATCTCCTCCTGCACTAATCCCAATTCACTTTGATCTCTTATCTGAAACCCAAGCGTGGGAGTACGTCTTTGCTTGCTCTCCTCTCCTCTCCTCTTCTGATAAGTTGACTACTCTGGCCGGCACGCACGCGGCCGGGGATAGTAGTACATATCAAAAAGCATTCGTTCTGTGCCTTGTTGGGATCAAGCTGAAGCCTAAAGCTGTAGCAATAGCATGCATGTACCCCCAGAACAAGCACGTACACATGCGTATTACATTACACGTACAACTGGACACTCTGTATGTTGGTAAAGGAAAAAAAAAAAAAAACTGGACACTGTCACATATACGTACAGTTGTAGTACGTAGCTAGAATTTTGGCCTGACCTGGGCAGTGGGCACATGCATATCCCTTTTTAATTGTTGTTGCGTGGGTTTTCGTCCACAAGTTTGATGATGTTAAAAAACTAGATTCAAAGATCTTTCCGATGATATACTTTTTATATGATACTTATTAATCAATTATATTTTTGATTTTATTAAAATTCTTTGCAGTTTTCTTAGTTTTTACTGAGGGAAGTATTGTTTGGTGCATGATGGAAGGTTTTTACCTTGATTTTGGCCAGGTTTTTACTCAAATTGTTTTCTTCTTGTTGTACCGTATTTTAGTTGGTGCCATGCATGACCCGTCCCCAAATATACTACAGTGCCCATGGCATGCGTTATAATATACTGTACTACAGTGCTACTAGTACATGTTCGTTCGGTCAGGCAAAATTCCATGCATATGCGTGGGGCATCTCGGAAAATTCAAAATCTCTCCCTGTCTGTCTCCCCATTTCAGTTCCCGGCGTTTTTGACCGCGAAGAGAGTGAGAACTTGCTTTCCCGTGTCGCCTTTCGCCTGCTAGCTTCCCGCGCGCCCCCATGACCTATGATATCGATGCGTACGGCCATGGTCCAATCAAACGGTGAAGTATTACTTGGACCAAATAAATTAAAACCTGTCACGGCAACCTAACAACACCTCACAACTAAGTTCTGTGTCGTTGGGTCATCATCGTTTTGATTTTCTTCTGGGGCATGAAATTACTAGCAGAGTTTTTTTTTTTTTTTTTTTTTGAGAGAGAAACTGGAGGGATTCACACCCCTACAGGAAATTAAATTATAAACAAAAAAAAAAAAAGTGACCAGTAGAGAAGGAATTACTAGCAGATTTTAGCCTAGTCATATATGTCTTTATATAGTGTTAGAAATTAATTAGCGATGGCATTGATCTGGTAGCTAGAAGAGTCTATCGCGGCGCTGTGCTGTGCGATCTATCGATCGTCGAGTCAGCATTGCATGTGGCACGCGTGTATTTCGGGACGTACTGGATCTACTACCTAATACACCTACGTCTACGTACTCCTATATATATGCGCTGTGTTTTGTCTTTTATACTAGTATATCAGTACGTACGTACTACGTCATGTGGTACGAGGTGCCGGCGCTTGCTGACATGATGAGGTAGCTTTAGCTAATTACTAGTAGCTTGCTTGCTTGATGTACAGTAGATCCAAGGGGGCATATGCAGCTAGTAGTAGTACTACTACTACTACCTGGCGTATCTTGTCGTGACCTGCAGGGCGGTAGTAGATGATGAGATCCATCCATCCCATGCATGCACGTGGGAGAGTATGCATGCATGCATGCTCTCGCATCTTTTGTGATAAGCACATGTGGACTTGTGGAATGCGCATGCGTGCAGAGGCGGCGTGATAAGCAGCTACCAGTAGCTGCGCTGTGTGGCCTGCGGTGAGGAGAGCCGCCCGCGTGATGAGTGACCGACACCGATCGATCGAGCGCGCGGCGGCTGGCAGCGCCCCTGTCCAGCTGGCTGACGGGCCATGACCGCCGCCCGGTTAGTTTTTGTAAAAAGAAGAGAGGAGAGAGAGAAGCTGCTGCTAACTTATCAAGTGTGTGTGTGTGTGTGTGTGTGTGTGAGAGAGAGAGAGAGAGAGAGAGAGAGAGAGAGAGAGACGTGTCGTTCGTTCTTGTCCAGCCGTTGGACGCATACTCCGGCCAGTAGGGCAGCAGACAGAATAATAGAGATGCTTACATTACTTATCACCGCATGCCTAGCTAGGCAACGAACGGATAGAGAACAAACCATAATTTTAGCTGTTATTTAGTTAGATATCAAAACTTATCAACATCTTACATTTTACTTACTAAATCTTTAATATTTTTTATCTAATTTTTTATATGACAAATTTTGATCACCAACCAGCCTAAATGAATGGATGGGATATATTAATTTCTTGGAACTAGCTGCCTTAGCCAGGGACGACGACGCCGCCGCGCCGCTTATCATCGGGTACGTACTAGTTGTCTGGTTCTCTCTCTGCTGGCTGTTTGCTGCATTGCATTCCTTGGACCTGGGCTGGGAGATCGGAGCGTAGCCGGCCAGCCATGCGGTGCTGGCCCATACGACCCTGCCTGCAGGGAAGGCCAAGCAAGACCACGCGCCGCGCGGAACAAACCCATGGCAGTGGCAGCATCTTATCATCATCTTATCAGATCGGATCGGGGTCGCCGGACCGGCCGCCGAGCGTGCCAGCTCGATCGGCGTCGGCGGACATGCGCCACCAGCTAGTCCGTACGTACCGCACGCGCGTGGCCAACTCCAACTCCTCCTCCTCGATCTGGCCATTGGAAATAATGGCAGCTAGCGGCATGTCACTCGTCGGCGTCCAGCCTCACCAGCTAGCGGGGAGGGGGCCGCCGGGTCGGAGAGGAATAGTAATCAGCTAGAGCGGACGGAACGGAACGTGCGGCTGACGGGGCACGGCGCGCCGCCTGCCGACCTGTCCGTGTCTCCGTCCACGACCGCCGCCCACCGTCTCTCTCTCATCCCACATGCAGCCGAAGGCGGAACAAACGCGGATGGATCGGAGCAGCAACCTCCTCCGATCCTGCGTGGCACATGACTTAATTCAGAATTGATGATATAGGAGTTTATACTTGGCCACAAACTCTCTTCGAAAGGAGGATTCCGTTTCGTCGTTGTCTCATCATCATGACCCATGCGTGCCTTCTCCATTATTCATCAACCAATTGTCCTAGCTTTTCGTTCTATCTATCTAATAAATCCAAGCTACTTTAATTTGCACTTAACATATTTATTTAGAGTGCGAGAGTTGAGTAAAGTATGGAAAAAAAATTATAACCCTAGTGCAACACACGAGAATATATCCATCGTTATCAGAAGTTTTTACTGTGCTATATATCTGGTCCCATCTATATCTAATTCCTGGCTCCGCCACTGCTCTTCCGCGGCTCCGGCTCTGGTTCTAGCTCTTTCGGAGGGGCCATATCAAGCGGTTCAAGAGGAGCTGTTTGGAGCTTTTTTCAGTACCAAAAGAAGGAGCCGGAGCTATTCTTCAAAACGGCTCTAGCTCATTCGGAGGATCCCCCTAAGAAGAAGCCCTCTCAAACACAACCATAGTTGAGTAAGACCCTGTTTGGCACGGCTCCACTTCACTAGTGAAGCTATTTATTTCGGCTTCAGCTCCATGAACAGCTCCATAGGTAGAGTTGGAGCCATTTTGGTAAATCGTCTGGCAAAACAGCTTCATGCATGAAGTTTCTTAAAATATGCTCTCACATAACGCTATGCGGGATGAGGTGAAGCCGGGTGAAGCTACTATTTTTGGCTCCATCCCACCTCAAAGCTCTGTGAGAGCACGATTTAAGGGGCTTCATAGGTGGAGCCGTTTTATTTTACCCCGTTTGGCACAAAACAGCTCCAAACGGCTCCTGAAGTCGGTGGAGGAGCCGTGCCAAACGGGGCCTAAATTTCACTTGTTTCATCGTATCATTTTGGTATACAGGGCAAGATTAGTAGAGCTCCAGTTCTCGATTATTGTTGAGCTTCACTTCTTGATTTTCCAATAGAGTGATTCTTGTGTGGGAGACACAATTCTTAAGTGATTCTAGCAACTGTTGAAGGGGAGCGGTGGCAAGCGGCGTGGTAGAGTGGGTTTTTTAGCTTCCAATGAGCTTGTAGTGTAAATGGAGAATTGATTCTCATCAGCTCCAAACCAAATTTAATCCAATTGCATTTTAAATGCTTGGTAGAGATTTGCAAAATCTACTTCGGAATAGCTTGGAGTGGAGCGAGCTCTATCAAACTGACCCATAGCCTAACTAGTACGAACTTCGCTTTCAGATTTTACCATTCCATAACGACGGCCCTCTCTCAATACTAGGTTATAATTACATAAGCATACAGATGTTTGGGAGATTTGGTAGTACATATGCAATATAATACTGGCTAGTAACACTTGTATACTCCCTTCATTCCTAATAATAATATAAATTTGGCTTCTGTTGATGTAATATCTAGACACAACGTATTTTGGAAAAGCTATCTATTTAGAAAAGGAAAAAGAAAATACTACCTTCATCCTAAAAACAATACAACTCTAGCATAGTATCGTGTTTTAATTAGTATCTTATAAGTTTAACCAATTATAGATAAAAAGATATGAATATTTATGATATTAAACTAATACGATTAGATTAATTATGAAATGTATTTTCATAATCAATTTATTTGGAACCATAAATATGAATACTATTTACTAAATATTTGGTCAAATATGAATCACTTTAATCGATACGCGCCCTGTAGTTGCATTGTTTTCAGGACGGAGGAAGTACCTTTTTTTTTTTTTTTGAGGAATTTGGAATTGAGGGAGTCACCAAGCCGGATCGGATCAAGCTTCCGGGAGGTAGCCTACGTGGCACATGGTTTGGATATTGTCTGCAACACCGTACCGGGACAGAACGTGTGGCTTTGCTTGGCGCAGGCAGCAGGTACCGGTCATGTGTAGGTTGGGTTGGCGAAGGCGACATCTGATGAATCTGTCTGGCGCGCGTACGTACGATGAAGGCGGCGACATCCTGATGAATCTGTCTGGCGCGTACGTATACACAGCTGATTTTTCGTAAACATACGTAGTGAATGTCTATATATGATGCATATACAGATGTTGAATGATTAATTTGGATATTGTCTGTCCATTGCCAGCCTTAAAAATCTAAAGTCCCTAAAATTCTAAAGTCCCCGCAGAAGCCGCATATATTGGTCGGTTCCATTCGGACGCCCTATGAATTAAAATACATCCTTATGTTGCATCATCCAAGCATCCTGATCCAGCTGCATGCGCTGTAAATATATCTGCGGCCGCAATTGCAACGCAAGAATTTAATTTGGATTTTGTGACGCCCGCCGCTTGTCCTCTCTCTTCTCTCCTCTGCATGTAGTAGGTCGGTGTTGTCCTGGAAGCCGCCTGAAGTCCCATATTTACCGTCTGTTCATCGCCCGGACGCCGCTAACCGGACGGCTCAGATAGCCTTAACTGAACTAGAATGGCCGATAAAAGTGCGTGGTTCATATTATTTTAGCACAAGTCGTCGTACGTGGTTCTCTGGAAACCGGTGGATGGAGCGAGAGCACGCACGCTGATTTTGGCTTAATTAATTTGCATTGCCCACGACGAAAGGCAAGAGCTCGGCTGGCTGGCTGGCTGCAAAAAGCTATATAGCCGGCCGACCGACCGGCCGTGCCGCTTTTCCTTTTGCTGCTTGCCATCTCTCAACGTCAAAACGGCCACGGCCGTGGAACCAAGCAAGCAGGGCAACACACTCTCGATCGTAGCTAGAAAGCTGTGTGTGGGCATGCATTACGAAGAGACAGATGATGACAAATCGATCAACACCTTGCTATGCTGCTTCCAGCGCGCGCTCAGCACGCAGCAGCAGCATCAGCCGCTGTCGGTCGTGTGAGAAATAGTAAAAGCGTAATGCATGGCCGGGCGACATCTCGAGTGGTCGCTCCACCGCCGGTCCGCCAACCGGCCGGTCGGCTGTTCCAGAGCAGAGGGAGCTAGGGACAGAATGATGGCCGTGCCGCTGCATCTGCATGCTGCCCGCCGGCCGGCAAATGAAATGGCATCCAGCTAGAGGATCGCCGGCCGGCCGGCCTGACCTGACGTGACGAGAGATCATCCTGAATCCTGATCCCTAGTTCCCAATTCCCATCCATCTGCGGCATACAGTATGCAGGGCGCCGGCCAACTTTTACCTATACTACGCTAGCTACGTTGATCGATGGGTCCTTCCCTTTTAGCCACCTGCGTTTTCAGTCTGCACTATATATTCGTGGCCACCGCACGCACTCAGGTGGTGGATTATTCAAACATAGTCACAAAAGTTTTCGGTATGAAGATACGAGGAACGTGGTACGCGGACGCGGGACGTGGATCGATAATTTTAAGTTTCCGGTTCTTCGTAAAGGGGTATACCTCTTTGAGATGTTTGGTTCGAAGATGGGATCATGATCCCTAAATAATTGGTACGGTTTACCCAGAATGTAACTATAGTAGAGACGTAGCTACAATAATTATATGTGTATATACACCATTATATAATCGGTAATGATGTCACTCGACGTCCGCTCTTTTTGGCCGCTTCGGATGTGGCACACCAATGAATTGTGCCGCCCCTATCGCCCATAACCCCAAGGCCCCCCCCCGTGACCCACTATGACCCACTCCCCCATTCCCCATCGGCTTCCTGCCTTTTTCCTCCCTTCCTCTCTTCTTCCTCCCTCCCTTCTTCCTTCTTCCTCCCTCCCTTCCCTCCCCGACTTTTATCCCTTCCCCGCCTCCATGGCCTCCCTTCCTCTCTGTGGAGGCCTCCCCCTTTTTCCTTCCTCCTCCCTAACCCCCTCCATGATCCTAGTATGACCCACTAGGCGCCTTTTTTCCTCCCTTCCTCTCTTCTTCCTCCCTCCCTTCTTCCTTCTTCCTCCCTCCCTTCCCTCCCGACTAAATAAATGGCCTGGCCCTCCCTCCCTTTCCCCCCCCTCTGCCTCCATGAAACTGCCGATGCTCCTACATGGATTTGGCTCTCAACTCTCGTGCTTCTCCTTCTCCTCCCCTCGGATCTAAAGGTTTTCTAGTGGTGGCTAGGTTTCCTCACGAGATCTCGAGTTCAGCTCGCGCATGTTGCGGTGGTGTTCTCTGGGAAGTTGCGACATTTTAGGTGATGTTGCAAAGAGGTTAGGGTTCCATGGAGCTCTCGGGTTCGATCTCACCGATGTTGCAATGGTTCTACCCGGATGTTGCGGTAACTATTTTCGAGATGTTCTTTTCAGAATGCATGTTGCGTAGGTTGCTTGCTACAATAATTATATCATGGTGTTTCATATATTCACCATTATTTTGTTCTTTTTTTCGTTGTTGCATAATGTATAATTGAATTATTCTCCATCTTTTCTCAATAATGGAAATCAGACCACAGGGTTAATAGGCCTCTCTCTTATTAGCGTCTTCCCACGCCAGCAGGCCAGCCCACAAGGCCCAAAAACACACACGCACTGCAGCGCCCCACAAGGCCCAAACACACACGCACTGCAGCGCCCCTGGCTTCTCCGTCGTCCGAGCGAGCGAGAAGAAAAGAGGTTCCGCAGCCAGGCGAGCAGCCGTTCGATCCAGTTTATTCTGGTACACGTCCGTCCCTGCGAGCGTACCGCGCCGTCCCCGTTCCGTCATCCGGAACGAAAGTTCCCGGAACGGGGAACGCGGCGGCGTACCGCGATCCCTGTGACTGATGATGCAGACGCCGGCAAGCGGCCAGCGGTCCGCGCGCGGTGAGACGAGCGACAGACAATGAAGGCGCGTCGCGCGCGGGTCTCGCCTCGTCACACCACACCACACGTCTCTCCCTCTTGCATTATTGGTTCGGAGGAGGATCGATCGGTGGGCGGCAGGCGCTAGGCAGGCAGACACACACACACACACACACACGGAATGAAGAAACTGGTGGTGCTGGGTGTGGTGTGGTCGACCGATGATGGTGGTGATGCGCGCGCCGACGACACGCACGAAACCTCCATCCACCTTGCATTGCTAGCGGTCAGGTGGAACCTTCACCGGCGTCTGTCTGGTGTGTGCTCGTTTCTTGCTTGCATGCTAACAGCACCTCATATATGCAGCAGCAGCAGCAGCAGATATATGTTTGCGCACGTAGCTGTTTCCTCCAATCATATCCAAGCAGCAATTTTACCTACCGGTGAAAAATATTACCTATGTATGCTTGTGCACAACGAATTCCACCTGTTATTTATGTATAATGCATTTACAGGTGACAGATAATACAATGCTGCCAAACGAAAGACGAACCGAACTTCTTCTATCTAGCAAACAAAAGTTCCAACAACTCTCTGTGTCTTCTTGACTCTTGAGCAATAACAGTCCAGCAGGGGGTTCGTTCGGCCCGTGATGAAGCTGAGGCGGAGGAAAACGGCCCACAATAGTTGCTAAGACGGGCCCCGACAATTCGCATCTCGGCCCACAATAGAGGAAAACTGAGAAGGATTTTTTTTTTTTTTTTTGATGACGGTGCAACGATACACGGAGGGAGAAAGACGGGCGGAGAGAGAGACGGAGGCAACCACCATGCCCACGCACCGACCGGCCAGTGCAGATAGCTCCGTCGCGAAGGGGCCGCCGCCGTCTCATCGATCGGTCGCCGACGGTGCACCCATGTCTCCTGGTCCTGGATTATAAGTACCTTGATGTCCACGAGAAAATGAAAACAAACGGAAAACCAGTTAAAAATGGCGCGCCACACGCAACAAGGCGACGAGAACTAGGGGGAAAAAAATCTAGCAGCACGTGGCCAGTGATCGACCTGGAATTCTGGACAGGATCAAGATCGCTGTAGTATCTGGCGGTGGCGGGCCTGCGAGGCAACGGTCGGCTTCGGCTGCAGAGTGTGCTGGTGGGCCACACCACACCACTCCACTGACCGACCGACCACACGCGCTCGTCGGCATCTCGCTGCCTGTTGGGCCCCGGCCGCCCCAAAGACGCACAGGTTAATCTACCTTGGTCCCTTGGCTAATTTGAAATTCTTGCTTTCTCAAGTAGTTAAACAATTTTAAATTCTATATGTATCAAATCTGTAAGAAATACTATCATGATGACGTTGAATAAGCATTACTAGATAGATAAATGGCGAAATAGCCGTTTTGCCTCCTCAACTATCGCCGAAGGCTCAAATTGGCCCCTGAACTACAAAACAGTCAATTTAGCCCCTGATCTTATGATTTGACTCAATGTCATCCATTTGTCCATTTTGCTGGAACACGTGGATATATGAACACGCAAAAAAAGGCGATTCTGCCCCCTCTTTAATTTCTTTTTCTATTGGCCGCTCACGGCGTTTCTATCCATTCATAGACGCGGCTCCAGGCCGCCCCACCGGCGCGCCTCCAGGGTTCGCCCCATAGCTGCGCCTCCACGGCCGCCTTGACCACCACGGGTGGATGGGGACAGAAATCGATAGGATGGGGACGGAGAGAAACGAAAATAAGGCAAACGCCGTGAGGGGGCCACAAGGTAAAGAAAATAGAGATGGACAAATTTGACTTTTTTTTCATGCCCTCTGTCCACGTGGTGAGCAATCGTGGTGAATAGATGAGATTGAGCTGAAATCAAAAGATCAAGGGTCAAAGCAGACGTTTTGATAGTACGGGGGTTAAATTGAGCCTTACACGATAGTTGAGGGGCTAAATTACCTATTTCGCCTAGATAAATCATTAAATATATTGTTAGTAAACATATTTGAAAACAAAAATATCTAAACTACTTTCTATAATTCAGTAGAAAAAAATTACAAAATTGACGTTTAAAAACCTCAAGTTGTATTTTTAAATGGCAACAGCAATATTTTACCTAGTTTTTGTTAACAAAAAAAACTATTTTATTCAGTTCATGAGTTGGACTGGGCGCGCCGCGGGCAGCGTTGCGTGGGAGTCTGCAACGGCTAGTTTAAAAAAGCGGTGTCCGTGCCGTGCATAAACTAGGCAGGCAGGCATGCGGGTCCGCGGCATGCAGCGCGCTTTCAGAAAGCGACCAGGAGCCAAGACCTCGGCTTCCCTTCCCTAGGTGGTTGTCCTGCGACAGCAACGCCAATCCATGCACAAACGCTCCATTTTCTGTCGAGTCTGAACTGGATGACAGTACGTTTTTTGCTCTAAATTTTTGGCACATCTTTAAAAGCTTATTTTACCATTTATTATGCTTTGCTGTGTGCAACCAAACTTTTCCGAGTCAAAACAAGAACAGAATCCGTAGCTGGCTCTTCCTGCTTCACGTCAATCTACGGATACTAATAGTCAGCTAGCTAATTGTTTAGCAGAGTGTATTTACATCTACTTACTAATATGTTGCTAGTAATAGTTAGCTAGCTAATTATTTAGTTCCAAATCTGCGCGTGGAAATATTAGCTAGCAGCCCCTAGCTAATAGCTAAATAATTTTACCTGCTAAATATAAGCACTACTGCATGCACAAGCGCTCCATTTTTCTGTCAAGTATGAACTCGATTACTGTACCATTTTGCTCTACATTATATTTTTGCACATCTTTAAAGCTACCATGATGCATGGTGTGTTTGTGTATAACCAGAATTTTTTTCTAGAAAAAATGAATAAAATTCGTAGCTGGCTTCTCCCGCTTTACTAGTGAAATTAATAGTTGGTAGCTCTTACTAGCTAAGCTAGCTAGTATAGTACTATAGTTAAAATCTAATAGTACTAATAATTTTAGCTGCTAGTAACTATCAGCAGCACCAGTATGAACTGTGCACAGTCCGCTACTGCTTGATGAGCCAGCTTACCAGTAGCATTCGCTCTGCTGAGTGCTGTACATTTATTTACCAGAGAGTACTCACTCAATCATTAATTACTCCTCTTAAACTAGCGCTTACCGAGATGGACTGACTGACTGGCCAGGATTGACTTCCCCTGGGCCCACCTGCCAGTCAAGCCCCATGAACCTACGGCCCACAGTCTGAACACGCTCTCCGCACCCCTCCTACACCCAGAAAACCAAAACCCGATCCCACCACGGCCCGCGGCGCGTGCGACTCTCCATCCCCGACCTGGGAAATAAATAGTGCCCTTCTCCGAGGGCTTCTCCGCAAGATCTCCCTTCCCGGCTTCCCCCCAATCCCCATCGACCCATAGAGCCGTCGTCGTGGAGCGGCAGGATTTGAAAAAAAATCCACCGAGAGAGGCTTGTCCGCTTCCTCCGCTTCGGCATCCTCAAAGCAAGCAGGGAGAGGAGAGGCCACAGGTGCAGCAGCAGGAGCCCAACGGCAACCTCCGCCACGGAGCAGCAGGTGCCGTGCGTGCAGTTTCCCACTTCTCTCCCCTCTCCTCTCTCTTCTCTCTCGCTACTGGCAACTTCTTTTTTCGATTCGATCGCTGCGGTTGCCTGGCGGCGGGCGTGTCTGTTTTTTTTCTCTCTTCGCTGTCGTCTCATCTGGCCGCGCCGCCGTCTGCGGAGGAGTTCAGATTGGCGTGCGGCGCGGTGAGGCGATTGCGTTCTTGGAGCCGGGATCGGCCGGGGCCGTCGTCGTCATTGCGCGGCCGGGGCGGGTGAATCTGCTATTGGTGTCACCGGCCTTGTTACGCTCGCCCGCGCTCCGATTGGTCGCTCGGGGTTTCGCCGGCCGTTTGGGCTTGTCCGCCGTGCCACCATACGAGTTCTTGCCGCTGCTATAGGGTGATTCTTGGCTGCTCAGTACACGAGCGGTATCGACTGCCTGACAGATTCAGTTCCGACCCAGTTCAGGGCTTCAGGCGACGTACGCGTACGCCTCCTCTGTTCTTCAGTAGTTCGATTAGTAACTGCTGCTCGTCCATGCTGTACAGCCTTATTTATGCTGTTTTATTATACTGACTGTTGGCATGGCATGATGCCATAGTTGTACGGATCGTCTCATTCCTGGAGCGAGTGAGGATCCGTGGACTGAAAGCTCTTTTTTTTTTTCCCCTCTGCAAGTTCTGCTTTGTTTGTGATTTGTTCCTTGACATGAAGTACATAAGGTGTGGACTGAAAACGATCTGATTTTTTTTGTTTCCCCTGAGCTATAACACCTGAACTTTAGGCTACGATCGGTTCTTTTCCACCATCTGTTCTTGTTTCCCGACTCGTGCGCACGGTTTGGGTTTTCATGTCCCTTTCCATGCTTTCAAAATTTGACCGTTGTAATAGTTGGGTTACCCAAATCTGTAAAATATCAATCAAAATCAATCCATGGCGCAAATCTAGAAATCACGAATATACTGTGTCGTCCGGGCTAATAGAAAAAGGAAGAATTTCTGACATCGGAATTCTCACATCTGTGTAACACTTGGTTTTCGTGAACGCTTCAGGTAAGTGACGAGACAAGATGGTGCACCAGGACCAGGATCTGCCGCAGGCATGGTGGTTCGACAGCCATAACCTCGCCAGGCCATCTCCATGGCTGAACAGCACGCTTTCAGGTTTCGCCTCACTCCCTTGCCTTGCATTTCCTGATAAATGGATGCTCTGCTCTTCTTACTGTGCCTTTTAGCATGTGGAAATTTCTCATTTTGTTTAAATAGTATGTATGTGAGGAAAAACATATGCACAGTTGAGTCCAGTTGCAGTGTGGTCATGCTTTCTGTGTGATCAACTAATTTCGTCAGCATGCTTCTCCTGTGTTCTTGTCATGTACCAGCAAGAATTATTTTGTCAAAACACTAATATTTATTTATTTTATTCATCATTTATGGAATGATGAAATACATGAGGTTTTCTGTGAATTATACCAAATTCTATTGATGATGATCATTACTTCAAAACTGTCTTGACAATTCGCCTTGGTTAATTTAATGTCATCTGAATCATTAATAGAAAACTATAACATCTATCTGTTGGGAATTTATAACCTGGTTATCTGTCCTGTAGTTATCTTTATAAGATCTTTGGGCTCTGATGAAACTGCCCTTGCTTCAGAGTTCAGTAGTAGAAATGCATCATGCTTACTGACGAGATTATTGTGTTTGTCCCTTCATTGATCTCAGAGCTGGATGACAAGACCAAGCAAATGCTGAAGCTGATTGACCAAGACGCGGACTCTTTCGCCCAGCGCGCTGAGATGTACTACAAGAAGCGGCCGGTGCTGGCGGAGATGCTGGGCGACCTGTACCGCACGCACCGCTCCCTGGCGGAGCAGTACGACCTGCTGAAGCACAACAGTGGTATGCGGCACACGGTGTTCGGTCTGTCTTCCTGCACACAGAGCCGGTCTCAGGCATCCTCAATCAACGGCAAGTCCACACCTCGTTCCTCTTGCTCGGCCTCCATGTATGACTCAGAGTCTGAAGTCGATGACCCCGAGCAAGAAGAAGACGAGGCAGAGCAACAGGCGATCACCAAGACGAAGCCGTCGTCGCCGGAGGTGGAGGAGCAGATGCGGGCAGAGATCGAGAGGCTCAAGGCACAGAACGCGGCGCTGCAGAAGGAGGCCGAGGAGAAGGCAGCAGCGCTCAGGGCGGAGCTGGCCGCGAAGGACGAGGAGAAGAGGGAGGTGATCAGGCAGCTGGCGTCGTCCATGGACGTGATGAGGCAGGAGAACCTGACGCTGCGCGAGCACATCGCCAGGGGATCATCCAAGCATTCTTCCTCCTCTGCACCCCGCGCGGCGTTCGACCTCAGGAAGGTGGCCAGGGGCCTCTTCTCCCCGAGGCTCTTCACCGCGCACTGCAGGCCTACGGGCCCCATCGTCGCGCTCTGAGCCTCTGACTCTGAGCAGGCCCGGCGCGGCGCGGCGCTGCAGGATCGGATCGTGAAGAGAGTGATGTGATGTAGCTCATGATAATATGCATGTGTTGTAGGTGAGCGATGTGCATATAGGACGGCATCGTTTTGACTGGTGCGTCGCACCTGTATTTACCGCTACCGCCGTAGTAGTTAATTGTAGTTAAACATTTATTAGCCATATGGTTGAATGTTTGTATGAGATGGCGTTAATTATAGTTGAAGTATTCTTTTGTCAGTTCCTCCTCTTCTGTGACTTTGATTCTTGGACCTTGGTTGATTAGTGTTGTATAAGTACTGTCTTCCAGTTTGTAGATTAGAGTTAGCTTGCAGAGCTGACAAGTTGAGACCTTTCACCTGAGGTACGCATAAACCACCAAATCGTAATTAGGGTCCTAAAGGTTTGTGGATCAAGCAATCCAGCAGCTCCTGCATCTTTCACCTCTGTGTATATGAAGCCCATTCACCTGGTTCCTGCACCAACACAATTGTTCTCATTGTCGTTCTCGACATCACCCTGAAATGAGTCGTCGCTTTGTCACAGATTCATCGTCGTCATCGGTATTAGGAGGACGTGAAGACGACCACGAACCACACCTTAGCAGGCCGTGAATTCTCCACGACGGGCCAGGCCAATAAGAAGCGGCAGTGGCGGGCCTCCAGCGTACCGGCCCGCAGCAAGTCTCTTGTGTTATGTGCGTCTGCGTTCTGTGTAAATTTTTTTTTTAAAAAAAATCCATCCAAAAGTTTCCAAACATGAAATTTGGAAAGCTAGTTTTTACAGTCTCCTACCCAATTTTTAGATTCAAACTAATTCATTCGTTTTTTAAAAAATAATTGTATATAAAAAACAGTATGAAGGTACGTTCAAGATCAAGATCACGCATAAAAAGGTAACTGCAACTCTGAACGTCAGAATTATGTCTTCTTCAAATAGATTTATTAGGAATATATATTCCAGTTTTATACTCCTACTTATTTAGTTAGTAAATATTAATTTGAATTTTCATGCAAAAACGAGAAATACACTTCTAGGGGATGGATGGGGTAGGTGTCACTTGGGGAAAAAAACAAATTTTTCATCTAATAAAGAATGGGTTAGGTGGTGATCTAGTAGCGTCAGGTAGCCTCAGCCTGCAAGCCGCCGGTGACAGTTTTATTTAAGGCGCTTCCACCAGCCCAGTGCGTGACTGGCGAAGAAGAACTGTCAGTTCTCGGTTCGCGAGGCTTCTACAGGAGTCAGGAACAGGGCTCGCTTCGTCTCCGCGCTCCTCATCTCATCTCGCGCCGGGGTCGCCTGAGGTATCGATCAATCACCCCAACCCCCGGAACCCTAGCGTTCTAGTCGCTTCTCGTCGTTTCGTCTGTAGGTGCGCCCCTCTCATCTGCGGTAAACCGAATCCTGCCTGATTAGGGTTCTAATTGATTGATAGTTGATACCCTATATCCGTGGTCGCTGATTCTGCCGGACTATCCGGATCTGTTGCTCTTTAGTTCGTGCGCGGTACCGGATTTGGGGTATGTTCGAGTTACTTGGTTGATTTATGTTGGTACATCAGTTGCGTAGATAGAAGATCTGGGTTTACTGAGTAGACTGTAGTAGTAGTATTGCCTACAGCCTACACATAATTCGTGTATGATTTGTGTAACAGGCGTGTTGATGCTTAGTATTAGCGTGTTGCTGAACCTTGTGCTTTAGCATACTAACTTAATGGACATAGGCTGTGTTGATGATTTATGCAGTGAAGCATTCAGTGTACACACAATTCGTGTAGGATTGCGTAACTGGCATCTTGATGCTTAGTATTAGTGTGTTGTGTTGCTGGACCTAGTGCTGCAGCATACTAACTGAATGGACATAGGATGTGTTGATTTATGCAGTGAAGCATTCAGCTACAATATACTGACTACAGATGCTGCTGATTTTTGATTATTCCGTACTTCCTAATAGCTTGTGTCCATGTCCTCTTAGCCTACTAATGAGATGAACTTTATTCCTTTGGGTGCTTTGGTGGCAGATCACAGAGACAATGGTGAAGGCAGTTGCTGTCCTTGCTGGCACTGATGTCAAGGGAACCATCTTCTTTTCCCAGGAGGGAGATGGTAATTCTGGGCACATGTTTTGACTTATGATGAGGATGTTTTTATGACTTTTGATGATGGGACCCCTGTGCCCATTGACTGGCTGGTTGCTAACGATAGCATCTGGTTCATGCTTAGGTCCGACCACCGTGACTGGAAGTATCTCTGGCCTCAGGCCGGGCTCCATGGGTTCCATGTGCATGCGCTTGGTGACACCACCAACGGCTGCATGTCGACTGGTACCTACTGCATATCTTTCCCCTGTTACATGTGTATGATCAGGGCAAGTGGATTGTGTTTGCTTATGGGGGAATTGTTTTGTGCTCTAGGGCCTCACTTCAATCCTGCTGGTAAGGAGCATGGTGCACCGGAAGATGAGAACCGCCATGCTGGTGATCTTGGGAATGTGACAGCGGGAGAAGATGGTATTTTTTTTGTCTGCCTTTTGCCTCTGTTTGCTTCATTTCTACTGGACAACCCATCATAATAGTTGGCTCAGAAGAGTAGATTTCTTTGTTTGCATAAGTAATTTGCTGCATTGAGACTGTGGCACATAATCCCACTGACAATTTACTTTTTGGCTTCCCCCAGGTGTTGCTAATGTCAATGTTACTGACAGCCAGGTTAGTGATACTCACTTTCTCTAATTACTAACCATTTGTCCTGTTTCTATTTTTTGGATTGAGCTAGTTCATTTGACATGGAACACATATTTGAACGGCAGATCCCTCTCACTGGGCCACACTCAATCATTGGCCGGGCTGTAGTTGTCCATGCTGATCCAGATGACCTTGGCAAGGGTAATTCTCCATAAACACTTGGATCATGCATTTCTTGGCTTGATCTTTGCCAGATCTTTATGATTTCTCCAGAGCAGTCTCTGTTATGCTGTTTGTGCATTTGCACTATCCTTTATTGAGTAGATAGAGTTTATAATATTTGAGGTAATGTGAAAATTTGGGGACAATATCTAGCCTTAGCTGCATTTCTATCACTTTACAAACTATTGTCACATGCTTTTGGATCAGTCTGTTGTCTTTGCCTATCAGTTAGTTTATGTAATGATGGCAGACATAAAAGGTGGATGCATTACTGTGTTAGGGGGAGTTTTCTTGATTTTAGCAACATCCTGAACGTGTACTATTTGACTCTGGTCATCAATTATTCTATGGACGTTTATTTTTAAACAAAAGTTTGTTGAGTCAACTTGTGTTTACCTGTTAGCTTCTTGTAGGTAGCACTTTTGTGCTGATTTTTGGACACTCTTATTGTTTCTAACTAATAGGTGTATGATTTCTATACAAATCAATCCTATATAAAAGGTGTTCATTTAACAATACTCTGGTTCATCAGGTGGACATGAGCTTAGCAAGAGCACTGGAAATGCTGGTGGACGTGTTGCTTGTGGTAAGTCATATGGCATTCTTTTTCTGTATCCTGGTTTAATCCACTGTTGTTGAACTTTGTATACAATGCTGCTCGATTTAGTTATCACAATGCAATACGGTGGATTTCCTCATTAGAAATGCACATGTCTTCTGCGTTAACTTGTGCTCACGTTTTGCTCATCTTATCAGGTATCATTGGGCTCCAAGGCTAGATGTTCACCTCCGAGGCAGAGCAAACATCATCGAAGCGCCTCAGGAGTTGCTGTGTTCCGTTTCCCTTGTATTGGCTCCACAATTTGGCTACTGCAAATAAGCGCCTGATCCGTGATCAGAGCACTATTCATGTCATTTTGTATATGAACAATATTTGACATCTGCTTAAGTGTCTGTTAAAACACATCCTTATTGATTATATTTGATGGAGCTCTGTCGTATAAGTTAGATGTATCACTCCCACAAGTAATTCGATCGAGGTGGTATTGGCGTATTGCCAGTTTTGGCCCATGAAAGGATTGATACAATACAATCGCCAAATCAGATAGAGACTGACAAAAGCCAGGTGTAAGCATAACATATAGAAGTGGCCTAGATAAAACCATTGCTAATATCGAACTCCACGAAGCTAACCATTTACGGTGACACTGAAGGAAGGCGTAGCAGGCGTCATCGGTGGCTGGTAATTCGATCGAGGTGGTATTGGCGTATTGCCAGTTTTGGCCCATGAAAGGATTGATACAATACAATCGCCAAATCAGATAGAGACTGACAAAAGCCAGGTGTAAGCATAACATGTACTCCCTCTGTCCCTTTTTATATGTCGCTGGGATGCGTGCTTTATAGAAAATACGTATAATATTTATATCTTCAAATAATTTTGTTAAAAAACTAGATCCAAAGATCTTTCCGATGATACTAATTATGATAGTAATCGATGATATTTATTATTTATTAAAATTGTCGGTATTTGTGTCTCGAAAAACGAAGCGACAAATAAAAAGGGACGGAGGGAGTAGAAGTGGCCTAGATAAAACCATTGCTAATATCGAACTCCACGAAGCCAACCATTTACGGTGACACTGAAGGAAGGCGTAGCAGGCGTCATCGATGGCTGGCTCTGCTGGAGTCAGAGGCATTATCGGCGGCACCTGTTGCGCTGCAATCAAACAGGAACAATGCATCACCAAATTAATCTCCATATATAATAAAAATAAAATGAATCTGTGGATTAGATCTCATAACGCGCGAGGCATTGTAATTAATGAGCATCTCCAACGGTTTTGCAAACGGGTTTTACATTTTTGTTTTTGCAAAAAAAAAAAAAATGTCTATCCAACGGTTTTGCAAATAGGCTTTGTATTTTTGTTAACTTGGCAAAAGCAGGGAAGGACTTGCATATATGCACACCTCGTCCGCGCTTGGCATTCCCGACGCTCGCGCTATTTCCCTCCCGCGCGTGGCTCCCGTCTGCCGCCGCGTCCAGAATTTTCTTTTTTGCCAAGTGATAATGTAAAACTGTTGAAGATTGACTCTTTAGATTTTTACCATATTCATTTGAGACTTGACAAACTTTCAATTTTGTCAAACAAAATATGGAAAGAGATGCTTTTGCAGGCGAAGAGCGTCTGGATGGGCAGGAATGCGCAACAGGCGAGCGGGAGGATGGTCATGCGGACGGGGTCGACGGGCTTGGGCTGCAACTGGTCCATGCCGGTTTTGTGGATGTTCGTTCGGGCACCGGAGTGAGCCTGATGGGCCGTTTTCCTCTTCAGGCCGGTTTGGTGGATGTGGGATGATCTAAAACAATGGACCCGTGCGATGTCCCTCTAATCCAATGCGACGTGCTTTTCCCTCCGCCCAGCAGCAGCACCAGGCGCAGTAATCTGCGGACGGCGGACGGCGGACGGCGGCGGGGGAGCGTCGCCTGGCCTGGCCTGGCCTGACGACTCACGGCCGACGGAGGAGAGGTGGAAGTGAGACTTACAGCTTGCTGCCAAAACCCAGCTCATCTCGATTCTGGTCGTCCAGCTGCCTGATTTCTATGAGAGCAACCTTGCCGACTTGCACCGTGTGTGTGTGGGAGCCCGCCGTCGCCTCCACAAGCACGCCTCCGCTCCACAGTCCCCATAGACGCCCACCGGCCCTCAGCGCTCAGGGTGCCCAAACAGGCCTGCCACTCAATCCGTGCAGGTAACTTTCGATGACCCTCTGGGTGCGTCATGTACGTGTTTGATGAAATGCCTTAGTCCTCTGCTACCCACTGTTGGGCAACTGGGCTGTCCAGAACGTAATGGCGCCTTGGGTACCAGTACACAGCTGCAGGTTTCATCTAAATCCCTCTACATCTTTGGCAGGCACTCTCTTTTCCTGTCATGTGCTGTGAAATGAGGCCACAGCTTGGAGCCGCGCGACGTGCCGTCTGGACAACCTGGCCTGCCCTGTGTTCGCAGCACAAGTCGCCCTCGTCTTTCCGCTCTGCAAAGAAGATCGCTGGGGCGGCGACCGCCTCTCTGGCGCCAAATGGTCAAAGGAAGAAGGATACGGTCATTGTCATCTCAGGCCCTACTGGTGCTGGGAAGAGCAAGCTCGCGTTGGAGGTGGCCAGGAGGCTCGGGGGAGAGATCATCAGCGCGGACTCCGTGCAAGTCTACCGTGGCCTCGACATTGGTTCTGCTAAACCATCCGCCGCGGAGAGATGGGCATGGTGCCACACCACTTGATCGACATACTCCACGCATCCGATGATTACTCGGCTGGAGCTTTCTTTCGTGATGCCCGGAGAGCGACACAGGATGTTCTTGACAGAGGGCGAGTGCCCGTTGTTGCAGGAGGGACTGGGCTTTACTTACGGTGGTACATCTATGGCAAGCCAAATGTTCCACAGTCATCCATGGACATCACTTCGGCTGTGTGGTCTGAGCTCGTCAGTTTTCGGGAGAGTGGTCGGTGGGAGGAAGCAGTAGAGCTAGTGGTGCGTGCTGGTGACCCCAAAGCTCGGGACCTATCTGTGAATAACTGGAAGAGGTTGAGTCGCAGCCTTGAGGTTATTAGATCATCAGGTTCTCCTCCCTCTGCCTTCACCTTACCATACAATACGTTTTGTGAACAGCATGACACCGAGGTCTCCGCTGGAGGGAGCTGTGAAGTCAGGAATATGGATTATGACTTCTTCTGTATCTTCCTTGCATGCCCACGCTTGGAGCTGTACCGATCAATTGATTTGAGGTGTGAAGAAATGCTGGCCAACACAGGCGGCTTACTTTCAGAAGCCTCTTGGCTGCTTGATATCGGTTTGCATCCAAATGTCAACTCTGCTACTCGTGCCATTGGTTACAAGCAAGCTATGCAGTACCTGCTGCACTGTAGGCAGAATGGAGGTGAAAGCACCGCACAGGAGTTCTTGGAATTTGTGGCCAAGTTTAAGAGTACATCTAGGAACTTTGCAAGGAGGCAAATTACCTGGTTCCGCAATGAGAAGATCTACCAGTGGGTCGATGCCTCACAACCATTTGAGCCGATTGTTCAATTCATCTGTGATGCTTACCATGGCCGCAGTCCAAGGATGGTTCCTGAATCCCTTGAAATGAAAAGGGAAAGTTGCATGCTTGAAAGCCGTGATCTAAAAACCTATCGCTCAGAGAATAGGGTGTTCCTTGGGGATGATGACTGCTCTCACGTTTTGAATTGGATCAGGAGAATGCAGGGCAAATGAAGTGTAGCCCTACTCTCTTACCATGTTTCTGCAAACTGAAAAATTGTCCAGCTTTTGGGTGCTGACCAATAAGCACACGAGGCTTTTAGATCAATAGACAATAACACAGTAATTTATTTTATTGGTTTCAATTTTTGTTTTCAGTCATAGTAGTGTAAATGCCTTTTCAAAGTGGCTCAATGGAATGACAAATCATATTTCTTCTTTCCATCTTCCTTTATGAGCTTCAAAAGGAGTTTGACTCCATCTATTGTGTCACATACACCTGATTTTGTTACTTTTAAGCTTGAAATGAGTAGCGTGGTTCGTGCAGAACTTAGCTGAGATGTGTTGATGACTATCCTTTCATGTGAACTCTGTACCATATATGCTTGTTGTTTGTTATTTTACTGTAGTGCATTGCAGCTACGTAAGCTGTCTGATATTGGTATATATTATTGTCAAAGTTTGTTGCTTCCTCGCTCCAGTCTGGCAAAAGTCTGATATACTAGTTAAGCAGTCTAAGACAGTACATATCTGATTATCTGTTCTGTACTGGTTACAGAAGAAAGGCAAAGCCAAACTTTTAATTAGAGGTTCCTAGGAGTAGTGATGTGTGCATATCAAGAGCATGGAAGTTTTTGGTGCTCTGAGATTTCCTATATTTTGAAAAGGTGAACCCAAACTTATTTTCCCTCTCAATAATATACATATTTCCAAATGCAATTTTAAAAGGAAGAGACTACATTGGGTTATGATCATTTGTAATTTCCTGATTGCATACAGATGCTGAAGGTGGAATTTTATGTCACTGGACTGCTCAATAGGTCGTGATCCCTGGTATGTAGTACTGACATTCTTCTTCCCCATATCTTGGTGTTTTGATTGAGTAATGTTTGTTTCATAAGTAACATAGGAATAGGATGCACGCACCTCTAAGATAATTGGTAAGCAAGTATGATGTTCTATCTTTCGCAGGAGTATCGTACCTGCCTATAAACCACATTGGTAATTTATTCTGTGACTAGACAGCGAAAGATCATTTTGCTAGTAGCTGTCTGGATCTGGAATGCATCGCTAACCTAATCATTCAGCTATTCCGGACTGATAGCTGCAGGATGCTGCTATCTCAGACTGGAGCTACACAATTATTAGAGCTTGCTGTTTCTCGTTTATTTTTCCTGGGAGCATAATAGTTGGTGGGCTAACCTAATCATGCGGTGCCGTGCCGCGTCAACATGCAAATGTCTCAAATCAAGTCTGTTTTAGATGTCACCGTGAGGAACAGAACTCCCAGTGAATTTCAAAAAGTACAATGCAATCACACTCTGTGCACACATAACTATACATATTTAACCAATATGAAAGACGTACTATAGTAATTGATCATAAATTAAAGATCATTGGAAGAAGGTAAACACTAGAGTAAACAAACAGATTATAGTTGTGTTTGATTCCGCTTATGAGAAATATTTTTGCTGTTAATAAACAGAACCAATATTTTTGCTGTTAATAAACAGAACCCTGCATTTCCAAATAGATGGAAATATAGAGATGCTTCAGAGAGAGAAGGGGAAGTTGTAAGTTGGTTTCGTAGTCAGCTAACCAGTTTACAGTTTTTCATGGCAAAGACATAGCTTACAACAGTTTTTCACATCTTATAATAGTTTTTTTCATAGTTCACAACTGAAGTAAACAGACCACCCATTTCAAAATGCAGGGGCACTTGTTATGATAGGGTATTATATTATAACCAAAAAAATCAGCATGGCTTAACCAAAGTATCTGTATGATAGGATATTATGACAAAAAAAATCAATATGTAGCATGGGTGGCCCAACCAACCACACAGCGCGCACATTGCCGGCATGGCAATATGGCATCTCCTACCGCCAGGCGGCGTGGCGGTCAGCCTACCACAAGTAGCTGCCTGAGAGCACGTGGTGCACGCGTGCAGTGCCGAAATATAAAGCAGGCTGAAGCCTCGCTGCACAATGCAAAGACCAGCTTAGCTTACGATCCATTGCTGTGGCCAACGAGCTAGGAAGGAATCGAAGAACGAAGCAGGATGTTTAGAGGCCTGCGACACGTTCTCAGACCAGCCTTGTCGGGCTTCGTCGTCAATGGCGGCCGCTTCTCCTCCTTGGCCGCTGACTCTCAGAGGTTCGACTCGGTTTGGTTCTTCCCTTCTCTCCATCTCTTCTCGTGCCTTCTTTAATTTGCGGTTTTACTTGCTGCTGCTGCCTGCTGCATTATGCACATCATCGGAGACACTGCACCTTTACATTGGTTGGTCGGATTGGTTTGTATTGTAAGCAGGTTAGCTGGAAAGGTGGCGGTGATCACTGGCGGCGCAAGCGGCATCGGGAAGGCCACAGCCGCCGAATTCGTCAAGAACGGGGCCAAGGTCATCATCGCCGACGTCCAGGACGACCTGGGCCATGCCGTCGCAGCTGACCTTGGCCATGACGCTGCGTGCTACGCCCGCTGTGACGTCACAGATGAGGCGCAGGTCGCCGCGGCCGTCGACCTCGCTGTCCAGCTCCACGGCCGCCTCGACGTGATGTTGAACAACGCCGGCATTGGTGGCGACATGGCGTCTCCCCCGCTGGGCGCCATCGACCTGGCCGACTTCGACTGCGTCATGGCCGTCAACGCCCGTGGCGTGCTGGCCGGCGTGAAGCACGCCGCGCGCGTCATGGTCCCACGCTGCGCAGGCAGCATCATCTGCACGGCCAGCACCGCCGCCGTGCTTGGCGACATGACCACCACGGCCTACTGCGTCTCCAAGGCGGCGGTCCTCGGCATCGTGCGCGCCGTGGCCGGACAGGTTGCGCGTTCCGGGGTGCGCGTCAACGCCATCTCTCCCCACGCCATTCCGACGCCGCTGGGGATGGCTGCCGTGGCGCAGTGGTTCCCGGAGATGAGCGTCGAGGAGCATCGGCGGATCCTGGAGAGGGACTTCCAGGAGATGGTCGGGCCCGTGCTGGAGGCGGAGGACATCGCCAGGGCGGCGCTCTACCTGGCGTCCGACGAGGCCAAGTACGTGAACGGCCAGAATCTGGTCGTCGACGGCGGGTACACAGTGAGCAAAGCGCCCAAGATGCCAGCGCCTGCGGCGACAAGTCGTTGAGAAGCGAGTCTTTCGTGCATTAGTTGGACTGCCTACTTTACCAAATAATGAATCAAGTGCATATGGATCTGTCATCTGTGCGGATCACATGGGATTTCTATAGTTCTGGGATAACGACGGCAGATCAAGATAAGCAAGTCATACCTCCCTATGATAATTATTCTAATATAATAATATAATAATAAAGATAAGAAAAAAAAAAACCATTTCATCTGCTATGCGATTGTATTAAATATGTAGATTACACCAGCACTGTGCTCAGTTCAAAATTTCTTAGGGCCTCTTTGGGAGGGTTTCCAGTGCTCCAGATCCAACTAACAAAGCACTATAGCTACATTGTTTGTTTGCGTACTGTAGTTTTTCAAAATCTTACTGGCACCGCACGCGTTATAGTGCCGCTACAGTGTTGAGGTCAAAGCCGGTAGAAGCTGCACCAAAGAGGCCCTTGAAGCCTTGATCACACGAAAGAAAAGAACTGTTGAGATGCCGCTATAAGAAAAACATATAATGACGCGTTTGTATGATACATTTTCAAGGACGAGATTCACCTCGTCAACAATACTATAAATAAAGCATGAATTCGGCGACTAATCTCTTGTGGGTATGCCAACATTGCGCCTACCTTGGCTGGTACGTAATAGTGAGCTGAGCTGCTGGTAGATTCACCTTATCACCGACACCGAGCATGAATTTGGTGACTAATCCCTCGTTGCTATGCCAACCTTGCGCCTGCCTTGGCTGGTGGACCAAGAACAACGTGGAACACAGGAGATGAGGAGGAGACACCTTCTCTAGCGGATGCATGACATCTATCAGTGTTTGTGTTGAACTCAAAAACTTACTCTTGCTCCATATATTTTCACATCATCTACCACCCAGGGAGCTATTTGATACTGATTAGATTCTTCTCACATAGTCATCAAAATAGACTCCAATGGTTACTTCCACTTATCATTCTAAAGCATCATATATGCATGATTTCGTTGAGTGATCAATTGTGATTCCACTTGATCACCAACCATTATCTGCAAAGATAAGGTTGTTTCTATTGTCAAGATGCAAACAAGTCATATAAAAGCATTGTAAATAATTATATTTTCCTAAAAAATATCCCCACAAATTGCAAAATATTAGAAAATAAAAATGTTGCGAATTGAAAGTAGTATTGCGATAATTTCACAGATCACTAACTAAAGCTATACATACATCGACATTTAGTACATACCAACACTCACTAAGTTTTTTTTTCGCGACTGGGTTGTGCCCGTTTTTCAACACTCACTAAGTACAAATGAGTTTTTATGGCATATCCATCTATATATGTTTCTTAGTTTTTTTCCATTGGGGTTTTGAGGAAAATCTCGGCTACGTAATAGCAGTTGCATTGATCT
Organism: Chrysopogon serrulatus; assembly: GCA_015844335.1. NCBI lineage: Eukaryota > Viridiplantae > Streptophyta > Magnoliopsida > Poales > Poaceae > Chrysopogon > Chrysopogon serrulatus. The sequence goes on along the minus strand of JADLZL010004626.1, from coordinate 223 downwards.
CAAGGGAGAGAGTGTTGTGAAATGACATCTTTCACCAACAGACACCTTTTTAAGAGTTATCTCATCCATTCAAGAAGAGATTATTAGTGGTTATGATTAGACAGTTAAACATGCCTCCAAATAGACATGTCCTTTGGCACAGTTTCTGTAGCAAAAGTGTGTATTATTCATTCATGAAGAGGCACAAAAACATACACCCTTTCATATGTATAAATATACCTTT